>JAHQZX020005168.1:0-30400 GCA_019804575.2 Pseudotulostoma volvatum
AAAGATGTGTTGTTTGATTTTGGTTTTTGCGAAGCGTGACAACTTGGTTCCGTGACAACTTGGTTCCGCGTGACACTTGGTTCCGCCGACTTCAAGCGATAGCGCCGTAGAAGGCGGAACCTTGTGATTTAGGACCGTCTAAACTTAAAACTGTACTTATAGGTTCGATGTCAAGCCCCCCGATCTACATAGTACTAATTAGTTAAGTATCTTTTCCCGTATCAATTTCTGTCTCTTCTCTGTAGCCCACAACCAGCTAAGTTTCGGCCGTTTCGATTTTTGCTACCAACTTATGTGAGGTCGCTATCTCACAGCTTGCTAGTACCAATTTAAGAGCCAGATTCGGCAAATTCTAGAGTATAGCAAAGAGCTATGTTATAATGTTTTTATGCTACACGCTCTAGATGTGCTATTGCATGATACTACATGACCTTCCTAGTGGTGAATGCTCTGCCACTAGCCACCAGGCTATGTTAGAATTAAGCACCTAACCACAACCCCAATAACAGTACCAACCCTTATAGTACCTGATTTCAATGGATTCTAATTAAGTACTAAACCTGGCGGAGGAGCTACTCGCGGAGATAGAGAGGCAGGGGCTCGCGCTAGCCCTGCCACAAGGGAGGGTCTATAACATGGAGGAGAGGCGGGAGAGCATCTACGGTAGATCTCATGTTTATGACCATGGGATTGGCCCAACGAATAGTAGAATGTCAGCCACATGAGGAATGGGCCCAAACGGTAGACCATATCCCCATTAGGGTAGAGACCGAGTTCTCCAGGGAAGTGCCAAAGGCCCGGTGGGTGCTAACGAAAATGGATGTCTCGAAGTTTCGGCAAGCTATTCGGCTCAAACTTAGAGGGAGGGAAAAGTTATGCCCAAGGGAGAGTACTATGTTGCTCAGGGGAGAGATCATAGATGACGCGGTTAGCCAAGTGCAAACGGCTATTCTTGAGGCTCTCCAGGAGCACTGCCCATTAACTAGGCCTAGTCAGCATGGTCTACTGCACGCTCTAACCTCGTGCGAGCGCACAGAACGGCTCGGCGGCGCTTCGCTACCAGCCAGGACCCGGTGGACGAGGCTCAATACAAGACACTTAGAAACCAGCTTAAGAAGCAACTACGGAAAGGTCCAGTAGACGCTGACCTGTCAGATATAGCTAGCGAGGCGGGACTGAACGCCCCTGCCGAACACATATACATAGAAAGGGGTGTGACAACGGTCATGATACAGGGGGCCATTCAGCGTCTCCCAAGCAAAAAAGCCCCAGGGCCTAATGGTATTACAAATGAGGTGCTGAAGCTCTGTAGTGGTGAGATCTCCAGTCACCTGGTGGACATTGCCTAAGCATGCTTTAAAATCGGATATCACCCTAAGGAGTTCCGGCGAACGGTGACTGTAGTGCTACGGAAGGAGGACAAGCCTGATTACTCCCTACCTGGGAGCTACCACCCGATTGCATTGGAAAACACGCTCGGCAAGGTCCTGGAAAAGCTGGTGGCTGACAAGCTCTCAGCCGTGGTGGAAGAGTATGCGTTGGCGCCTAACACGCAGATGGGGGCGTGAAGCTACCGGTCGACCTGATCTACCTGTCCCTTTTAACAGGCGTAGTGCATACAGCCTGGGCCCGTAACCCGAAGTTTATCGTCTCTATGCTTAGCCTAGACTTGTCAGGGGCCTTCGACAAGGTCTCCCATGATCGCCTTCTATGGATTCTGCAGAGGAAGCGGCTTCCTGAGTGGGTTGTCAGCTTCATTCATGGGTTCCTTACTGGTCGCAGGACACAGCTCGCCTTTAGCGGCTATACAAGCGATGTCATTACCATACAAACCGGCATACCGCAGGGCTCACCACTGTCTCCTGTCCTATTCCTGTTGTTCGCAAGCGACTCCTTGAGACATTCGACAATGACTCAAGCGAGGTTATTGGGTTGGGGTTTGTTGACGACACAGCCCTGCTTGTGTGGGGCCCGACCGCGGCCGGGAACTGCCGTTAGCTAGAGGCTGCCCACGAGAAGTGCGCACTCCGCCATGGGGGAAATTTTGCCCCTGACAAGTACAAGCTAATGCACTTTACATGACGGAGAAATGCAGACACCCAGGCAGCAGTCCGGATCGAGGGATTTGATGGTGGACCGGTCGACACTTTACGGGTTCTCGGCGTATGGGTGGACCAAAAGCTCAGGGGGACAAGCCATGTGCCTTGGTAAAGCTCCAAAACAAGTGCCTGCAGAAAATCGCTGGCGCCTACAGGCGGGCCCCAGTCAAGGCACTCGAAAAAGAGGCGGCTGTTGAGCCCCTCCCGTTAAATATGCGGAGCACTGCCTTGCGGTATGCATTGAAGTCGGAGGCACATCCAGTGATGGAATTCACAAAAGCAGGTATGCGACAGGTTGTGGAGCCGGCATCAACCTAGGAGGGGCGGCAGCTGGCACGGCCACCAAGCTCGATAGAAGGCCTTCGAAACCAGGCGAGGGAGGTCATGAGAGATCCTGCTAGGGTTTACGAGGCGGAAGCGGAGCAGTGTGGCAGGCGACGCGGTAGGCGACAACTGGCAGCCGAAAACCAAAGGAAGCTGAGAATCGGTAGATGTGGAAACACTAGTGGATGTCTGGCGGAGGGCAAGGTTGGAGGAGCAGAAGCAGGCCAGTGTGGCGGACCCCGTGGAGAACCCAGGTGCCGCGCTACACAGGAACCTGAATAGGCCAAGAGTACAATGGCCACTCTCCTTAGGACGGAGGCCATTGGCCTCAACGACTTCCTGCACCGAGTTGGGGTACCAGAGGTGGAGATGAGATGCCCATGTGGATGGGAGAGACAGACGCCCAAGCATGTGGCCATGTTCTGTCCTAACATCGCTGGCCGAGACCGCATGCTGGCTGATGCTGGCACTACAGACTACGACAAGGCTCCCGTGGTCACCAAGGATATGTGAAGTCAGGGGGAGCATAGGCGGTGGCCTCAGTGCACCGGCATATAAGGAGACCTAGGTTTTCCCACGCGAGACGTGGGTTTTGTCCTAACTAGAGAGTGCGCTGCCTGCATGGGCCCAAAAGGGATCCGAATCGGGTGTAAAATAGATTTAATAATAATAATTAAGTACTAAAATATTCCGAAAGTATAAAAGATACTATTTTATTTTATTGATACTGATACGCGGCTACATATAGCAATATCCTGCAAATCTGAATCACGTCTAGCAGTATTACTAGTATTTCGGCATTACTACCGATTTTTGTACTAATGCTGGAAACTCCTAAACCGTCATCTCTGGGAAGAGACTTCTGATAGCGAAAACGATGTCGCAGAAATGGAGAGCTGCTAAGGGAATAGTCCTATGGTCAAAACGAATATTTCCCGGAACACCACTTCTTCCATCCCCCGGATACTGCCCAAGTTCATATTGATGAACCGGATAATGGATGGTTTCCATTCGATTCTCGAGTTGACGCAGTGCTTTTTGTATATTGCCACCCTGGAGGCGCTTTCCTCGGTGGTCAGCAAGTCGAGAAAACAATGTGGCTACTTGAAATGCTAGCACCCACCCAGCCTCAAGCTTCCAGCAAGCTGAAAAGTTACCGATCCGAGATTCCTAGGCCGGGGATAGCTCGTTTTTCTGACCAGGAAAACCAACCATACTATCAAATTAGTATCCTTGATACCATACATATGCAAAGTTGTATCCCTCGAAGAAATGATACTTCCCCTTCGCTACCCCGGCAATATCCCGAAATTGTACATCTTGGTGATTGTAAGCCCTAAAGCTTTGAAGGAACTCTGACATGGTGAAAATTGGCACCATGCACCACAATTGAATCGTCCCGTAGAGCGTATTGACATCGCTAGTTCGATGGAGGATGTCTGGATAGGCGACATGTTGGAATTGCACGAATTAACAATGTGTTTAAAATACGCAATATATACGAAGTCACAATGAGTCTCAATATTATGTATCAGCTCAAAATGCCTCACCCCGCCTTGATGCAGATTCTATAACACTTATCACAGAAGACCTTATTTTGGATCATGTTCCGATATCTGAATTTGCTCCAATATATGGTGTGGGTTCCAAGAATGATTCATTCGAAGTATGGACAGTTACCTTGGCAGGCTTGCCTCGCATAGTATGTATGCTCAATATAATGGGTTTGACGTGTAGTGATATTAACATGTAGATAGAATGCCTTCGCAGGATTTTTTCCTTGCTGCAGGCAGATATATCCATGTATCGTAATGGAGGAGGGTACCCGATAGACGTGATAGATGAAATCTGATTCTCTAGCTCTCATAGATGAGAGAGCTGTATATATACCGTACATAAATGGTGATAAAAGAAATGAATCAAACATAAATGAGATGATAATAACTGATAATGACGGCAAATGATGACATATTGATAATGAATGGCGACAGATGGAGACATATGACAATAATGACAACAAATGGCGACATAACGTAAGAATAAGAGGTAAGAACTAATATGGTAAGTGGTAAGTGCTGAGATTAGTAGGTTTCAGCTACAGGTGATCTATTATTATCTATGCCTGGACTCCGACACAATGATTCAGCCAGCCGTGGAACAGCTTGTTCGTTTGCAGTGAGGAATTTGAAGTATTTGATGCGACTACTGGACTAAATATTGTGATCTGTAAAGGTCTAGTGATGGCTACAGGGGATAACCTTGCCGCCTCAGATTTATGCGCCCATAACTAGCAATCAAATCGTCCCTAGTTGATAAACTTCATGGTTATATGGGAGCCATGACCGTCAAGAATTAGAAGTCTCCGCTTCCTTTTAGCCTTCTCTTTCGTTTCACGATCAAAAATTGTGGTAAGCCATGCGTATCCTAGCTCATCATTTATCCAGCCACTAGGTGATGAGGTGAAGAAGCAACTATGCTCTGAGGGGTCGTAATCCTGAAGCCAGGAATCTTGAATTCGGCCGGAGGCGGCCTAATAAATTAGACCGCGACAGAGACGTTCCATCCGCGCAAATACAAGCAATTGTGGTAATCCACTCCCGATTTCCATCTTGAAGTCTTTGCTTGAATCCTCCCTGCTCGTATTGCTGTCGGGAAAAGCTGCTTCGCTTGCTGGTTATTGAGTAGCTGCTGATTTTCGTACTGGGCTTGACAGGAGGCTTGCACTCCCCGGTGTCTTCTTGACAGCGTAGATCTTTCAACACCATGTTTTCTAGCCACCGCAGCATAATTCAGTCGTTCTCCCGGAGCCAAGGATTCTAATCCCGCAAGAGCGGACTCGATTGGACTCATTTTGGCGGGGTTGTACTTGTTAGAAAAAACGGGTGTACACGGGAAAATCGTGCGTCAGGTGATAAACCACGGTATATATCGCTTAGTAATTATTGTTTTCTTCTGAATAGTGCCTGTGGTGCAGTTCAGTCTGGGGAGTTACACTACACTGGCAGTTTGTGTAAAACTTGCTGTAACTACACTACACCACTGGCACTCTGAAAATCTTACGCACGCACCGTTTATACTGAACCACACTGACTATATTTTCCTATGATTATTCTCGAAGTATCTACTACTCCGGGACCCAACTAATCACCCCGCGCTTATCCCATTGCTTCAGGCAGGTAGCGGCACATATGGTACCAGCTTTTAAATGTCCCCGATCCGGTCGAACCATTCTGCCTACACCGCTGAACACTCTCTCGGATTCAGCACTCATGGCTGGGATCCCAAAGAGGTCCAGTGCAAAGCTTACGAGATGCAGGCACACGAACCGCTTCTCGTACTAGTAGGTAATGGGATTGTCAATCTTCCCGTGTTGGAGCTTCTGCCATTATTGTACTCATCGAAGGGAAACTCCCGCCTCCTCTTCACCGCTATTGCTGCGAAATCCATCCTCCATAAAGTATTCCAGTTGTGGCGAGCCTGTCGATTCCTCCGGCCGGCCCCTTCAGAGGTTAGTGTTGGCTGGAATCGGCCGGGCCAAAAAGATCTACCGTCTTTGACTTGTACCATTTTCATTGTGTCCTTATAGCCGTATCTGCAATGCTTTGCCAATCAGTATGATGCTCCCACCTCTTCTCAATCCATTGCTATCTTACACCTTGGATGGAGTGAAATTGCGGTGGCATAGGTGACGACTTGTCGGTGGGGCCCTGTATTACATGCTCTGCTCAGTAAGTATTCAGCATGAACACATCACCGCCTTAGTATTCCGCTCCGGGTGTTGGTACACTTGAAATGGCTTGTGTCTGCGACCAATATCCATTTCCACAGGTGTAGATTGTAACGTCTAGCAGCAATTGGCGATTATGGACCTCGTGATTTGAGAGTAGAAAGCGAATGATTGAGAGTCCGTCACTGCTCCGTAGTTGGCCACATATTATGGAATGGAAGGTTTGCGCACGGCATCAGAACGTACATATGCATGCATTACGTATGTAGACTATATGTAAATAAGTAAAATGGGACGGGCAGTTATTGATTTCTTTTTCAATGTTGGCACTGGCAAGGAATCTGTCCGAATGACTGGCTGTGAGCATGTTCGGTTTCCTATTCATAAATTTTTGGCTAATAGGAGAAATTGTTGACCGGTTTGTCAGAGGACTGTAAGGTCTGTTGGGGACCCTCGGTGCAGATTTTCATAGAGGATTAACCGGAGAACCTGTCAGACCATTTAGCCTAAACGCTCTGCTAGCATTGCTTTCAGTATCCTAGCTTTCTAGCTCCAACAAAATCCAACGTCGTGCAATTAATGGGATGCTAGGTTAATCCAGTGACGCTCTATGGAGGTTCATACAAGCATACTAATCATTCTCTGCAGGGATGATTTTCAGGATCCCTCACCGCCGAACTCAAGAACAGCCCCCCTGCATATGGCGCGTCTTTAGCTTCAGCACACGTCATTGCACAGGGAATCCCCTCCGATCCGAAAACCATTTCATACACACAGTTCCCGTGGCCGCAGAAATAGCTACAGCCTCGGGCGGCGACCAGCTGATATCAAGCCACAATGTCTTTAGTCTACATGTTTACATACTAGTAATAAAGCCGGCAGTGCTCTTAGGACCAGGAAAGCCGATGGCTTCACTCCTCAGAGCTATACCTTGTTGTTGTATCATCTACGTCTTTAAGCGGCTGAAAAGCTGCATAGGGCGACAATATTCATATAAAGCCTGCGTGCGGAGAATCTTTGAGTCGAACACGGCTTAGTGAATGGCGCCTTTGGGACCGTCCACGATATTGTATGAGATTTCAAGATTGATAACCCTCGGGAGCAGCCACCATATACTTTGATGGTTCAATTTGATCGGTATACCGGTCCTTTCCTATATCAAATCAATGATGGGAAGCTAGTAGTTCCGATACTACTGTCAAGACGAGAGTTCTGCCGTAACAATACCAACTGCTCAAGGACTCAATTCCCGGTGACGATTGCCTATGGGATCATAGTGCATAAATCCCAGGGGATAACTGCACGCCAAGCTGTCCTAAATATCTCACGCAAAGACTTTACTCTAGGCCTTACTTATGTGCTGTTTCCCGGGGCGAGGCACAAGATCGAATCCTGCTTGAAGAATCGTTTGACTTTGAGCGTTTCAAGCCTGTCACTGGTATGACTAAGACACTGAGGGCCGCAGATGTTCTACGGGATATTCGGTATTCCTGAGCATGTATGACCCTATTCAAAAGAATAGATATATATACTAACTCTCTGACCAATAGTTCAGCCGCACTCCTGTCCTTCCTCCGGCGTTAAACCTTCCAATCCTGTCGTCTTCGCCGATAAAACCATCATCCCAGATTCCTGTCCTGCCCGAGTCCGAATATAGTGGTTGAACTTTTGAAAGGGAAGGCTAGGAGCTCACGACGGGATATACAGTGGCACTGGGTTTGACGGATTCGATTGGATTTAGAATATCGATTCCACACTACTATGTCGTTGTCAACAAGGGAAGGCTGCCGGTTCAATTCCTGGCTGTGCTGTTTTGAATTATATATGGTAGCACTGGATTTGATATGTGTGGTTGTTTGTGGTTGCGGGGTCTTATTGGATGGCTCTGTAGAATAAGCTGAGTTGGCTTCCCTTTAACTCACGAAGGACAAGGTACAGTCAAGACAAGTACTAAAAATGCTAGCAATATCCATGCAAAACTTCCTATATCAATTGGCTGCAGGATAGATACGAAAATAGCGCGGTCTTCCTGGTTGACTACGCCCCGTAACTACCTAATCATTGACCGCTAATATCCAAGCAGACGTTAGTTTTGGTGAGGTCATTGTTTTATATTCGAGTAGCTTAAATAGTGAGCTTAGGTATATTTTTTACATATTTATTATTAACAGCGACTATTACTTGGAGCTTAGTCATACTAGCCGTATTATCATAGGTATTGAGCTAGTATGATATATTACCAAATTGAGCCACGCGCTCCTCCCCGTGTTTAGGGCTCGATTTCTCGCTTCATTACCCATTGCTTCCCCCAGTTCAAGATTTTACAAGCATTATGCATACGCTCGCCTCGGCTGAAGGCATTTGCTACCTGAAGTGCAGCTCTATCCAGCCGAATCTTTCTTTTCATGTTTGTCTCAAGATGAAGAAGGTCCTCTATCTATCCCTTTCCGCGCCTCTCTTCTATTGTCTTTCTGAATTTGCTGTAAGTCTCTCCAAGGGCGGCTTACGAAACATGTCGATTGATGCTGTCTTCGCCCTACAGCTCCTCATTTGTCTATAGATCTTGATACATTGCGGTATAAACCATGTCACGTTCAAAAGTCAGCTCCCTTCTTGTGCCGAAATTGCGTAGATGCGATGTGTGCCCAATATCATCATACCCCCAATAGTCTTTCCGGTTCAATTCCTAATCACTTAATTGTGTCAGATCTGAATTAGCTGTGTGAGCTTTCAGATGATAGAGGTGGTAAAGGGAGTGCACAAAGACAAGATTCGGCTTCTGCTTTACACTGCCGTCCGTGTGGGGGGAAGAACCTTCACAGATGCGTTTTTGATTTACCATCCATCCCCTTTTTGCTCAATGCTATCTAATACAACGGGTATTTTTAACTCTCATAATATTCAGGTTTTAGGCATTCTCTACGATATCTTCTAGATATTTTAATTAGAACATATTATGCAGTACAATACATATATCTGTGTAAGAATCTGAAGTTTTGTGTTCAATAGTAATACTACACTGTGGGCAAAGTTTTCATCCGCTTTTGGTATAAACCACGTACTACTAGTGTATGATATGACAGCAGCGGGTACATGCTATCACTATTTATGTCAGTGGGACATACGACATACCCGAACGGGTCAATGACTTTATTTAGGCGAAGGTCCTATAGAAAAATGTCTTCCATCACTTTATTCTCTGGCATCTCAATAATAATTCTACGGATACCAGATCTTGAATCTTATAGTAGGCTAGTAAATAGTCGTCCAGGTAGGCCACTAAAAAAAAATAAAGAAATGCTCGAGACTTCTGACGTCCGCAGGCGGTGCAGGCGGTGGGTGACTCACCTGCCATGTGAGGAAACTTGTTGAGCCCTGACGCTCTGACCACGAGGAGAAATATGCAAGCCATCGGATTTATTATTCTCACCTAATAAACTTAAGATCGCTACAATCCCTCTGTTTCGTCCCCAGAACCGAGTATTAACTCCGTAACTCCGGAACTGCGTACGGATCCTGAGTGTATGATTCGATGGGCGTTCGGTTCGTCTATCTCGTGTCCCCACCGAAATAATAACACCCTAAATACATGTGGCTAGCGCGCTTTACCTGTAAAGGTATAGTTGACGCTGCCATATGCGAATTAAGTTAAGCCATCGCGAAGTTGGTAGCCTTCGGAACAGAAGCCGTCTTCAGCATAACTACCGTGCGGTTTTTAGACCCTGACCCGCCCTTCAGGCTATGGCGAGTCTCTTCCCGTAGTTACATATGTACCCGCCTGGACGGTGTTCGTGCCCATCTTTGCTTTTTTGCTTCGCCGATCAGCAACTTTGCGAGCATTCGTCGTCGTCGTCATCGAAGCCCAAAAAGAATTCCCCAAAGGATCGGGTTCTTATGATTACATGCGAATGATTTATGTAAGCAAGGAAGCCTCTCAGTTATCACTGATACACTGAATGTCATATACATCTACAGAATAGTAAACTAAGCTTGAGTTGGCGATATAGGGTAGCAATAGTGGTGGTAGCAGTAGTAGGAGGAGGAGGAGGAGGAGGAGGAGGAGGAGGAGACGAGTAGTAGTGTAAGTAGTATTATTGTTGTTAGAACATCCGGGCATTATTATTATTATTAATTATTAATCTTATTCTTTGGACGAATCACCTTCCGTCATGCGGGGATCTCTAGAGGAGAGTCCATCATAGCATGGAACGGTCTCAGGTCTCGTTGCCGGAGATCCGAGTGGGCAAGAACGGCTCAACCTGCTTTTATCGTAATAAAGTTACCTAATAAATCCACAGGACGATGACGACCTACTCCAGTGGGGTGTATATCTATTCCCTCTTCTTGTCATGATTCTCTTTCATCGTCTATCTCCAAGAGTACCGCCATCGTCATCCAACCTTCCGCCCAGTGATTTCTGCCCGACGCATTCATTCTATCTCCAGCCCGTCGATACCGGCTAATTCGGGGGAGAATCAGAACATATGTCGCGGCCGTCTTCTCCTCAGCTAAGGATTTGTTGCATGGCCACTCGTCGAGATAACTAACTAACCCTGCCTCTGGGAGGATAAAATCTACCCTACCAGGGTCCCCCAAGGCCACCCGGCATTAGGACCTGGCTACCACCCTGCTACCACCCTGCTAGTCTTAAGATCGCAATTTTGTGTTCACGTTCATTGACATATTGATCGACCAGCGTCCTTGACGACCTCGGGGGGAGATGACAGACCACGACGATTCTAGCACCAACTCTGTCGTCGACCGGAAGGATCTTCCGGTCGCGCAGAAAAAGCTCTCGGAGAAAAAGCTCTCGGAAGGGTTCGAGCATTCCACCACCATGGACACCATTCTACCTAACGGGGAACCTAGGCCCGTTCAGTCTAATGTAAATGCATTGTCATCCAGCAAGGAACATTCGACGGAAGCGCCTCTGGATCGCGTTACATCGCAGGCGCAGAAGCTGGGAAAGCAGAAGGTCATCACTATCATGTTCGCCTTATGTGTATGCTCTCCTTTCCCTTCCTCTACTTCCACACTATTATAAGGAAGGGGAAGAACTGTAGATGCTAAGATGTATACAGTTGGCGACGTTTCTGGCAGCTCTCGATATGGTAAATCATCCCAAGTCGCTCACGATGATGATGTTGAACAAAGACGCTTCCTTCGTCCCGATCAAGACACTGACTGGTACCTCGTAGACCATTATCGGGACGGCTCTGCCGACCATGGCAGCGCAATTCCATGCAACACAAAGCGGATACTCTTGGATGGCCTCCTCATATCTGCTGGCTAATGCGGCCTGTACTCCAGTGTGGGGTAAGATCAGTGACATCTGGGGCAGAAAGCCAATTCAGCTTCTGGCCATCTTTGTTTTCCTATCTGGTAGCTTGATCTGCGCCTTGGCCGTCTCACTATCTATGATCCTAGCGGGCAGAGCCATCCAGGGGGTGGGAGCAGGGGGGATTCTCGTCCTTTCCTATATCTGCGTTGGGGATCTGTTTAGTCCGAGGTTTGTCGATCCAATCTCGCCCGCAAGAATGATCAAATGCTAATAGCGCTAGAGAGCGGCCATTATATTATGGTCTGTTTGGCGCAACTTGGGCAGTTGCGGGCGGTCTGGGTCCCATCCTTGGAGGCGCGTTCACCACCGATGTGACTTGGCGGTGGTGCTTCTACCTAAACTGTCCGCTTTTTCCTTCTTTCCCTTGCTCTTTCTATTCATTCCCCCTTTCCGCTAACCGGTGGTAGTGCCTATCGCCGGTTTTTCCTTCACCATTTTGCTTCTGTTTCTCCGCATCGACACGCCAAAGACCCCATTGCTTGCTGGTCTTCGGGCCATCGACTGGATTGGGACCGTCACCTCTGTTGGTGGGACTTTAATGTTCTTGTTTGGTCTAGGGTTTGGCGGCATCACTTTTCCTTGGAACTCGCCAACAGTAATCTGCTTGCTCATCTTCGGACCGGTGGTCATGGTCATCTTCATGTTTACAGAGTGGAAGCTAGCCAAGTACCCAATCATCCCAATACGGCTCTTCCAGGACTGGCACAACGTTGGTGTATATCTGATCTGTTTCTGTCACGGTTTCGCGTTCATTTCGGGCACATTCTACCTCCCTCTGTATTTCCAGACGGTCCTATTAGCATCGCCGATCCTGAGCGGCGCGTATCTACTTCCGCAAGTTGGGGCTCTCGCTATTATGTCCGCCTCCGTTGGCGCAATCATAAGTAAGACAGGGAACTATAAGGAGCCGATCGTCATCGGCATGGGCTTAATGACCCTCGGGTTCGGTCTCTTCATTAATCTCCAACCTTATGCCTCCTGGCCACGGATTATTATGTTCCAGCTAATTGCGGGAATCGGCGTGGGTCCCAACTTCCAGGCTCCGCTGGTGGCAATTCAAGCTAACATTCGTCCGTCCGATGTGGCAGCCGCCACAGCCACCTTCACATTCACCCGGCAACTGTCAGCTGCCGTGTCGGTCGTGTTGGGGACGGTTGTTTTCCAAAATACATTCGCACAGCAGATGCCCTCTCTGGTGGCTTCCCTAGGTCCGGAGACTGCATCTCATCTAGCTAGTTCATTTGTCGGATCAGATAGAAGCTTCCTAGAGTCTCTCCCAGCAGACCAGCGCGAGGTGGTATTAGGGGCTTACACCTACGCGCTCAGCCGGTCCTGGATCTTGTACGCGGCCGTTGCTGGAATCGGGTTCATCACGAGCCTCTTCCTTCGGCGGGTAGAACTCAGCCGGTCGCATCAGGTTACTAAGACCGGGCTGGACGAACAAGAGCGTGTCCGCCAGGAAAGATTAGCTGAGAAAGCAGCACACGCTAAGAGAACATCGTCGTCTAGCCCACAACCGGTTGAAGTTTGATGGGACGCCATGACAGGCTTTCCAATTCTCTGCACTTTCAACTTGATATACAAGATCCCCATGATCATAAAACATGCATTTGGGTAATGACATAGTTATGATATGTAGACGGATATAATTGCCTCATGTGAGGCGAATCAATTCCGACAATCGAGGAAACGTTCTATATGCCTTTCATGTCGAATAAAGATCCTAGGCGTGTATATTCTATGTAAATAGCAAACAAAAGCGGGATAGAAAAAAACAGATTAATCTGGCCGTCTATCGCCTTCTCCTTTTAGGAAGCTCCTCAACTACCATAGTAGCCAAGACGCTAAGTTTTCTTGGTAATCACGACTCGCATAGCCTCAAAAATCCGACCCGCACTTACGCGCCACACATAAATTAGTAGTTACTATGAAGTACTAGCAATGATATAAGGAGTGCCCTAAAGGACTTATTATATCCAACCTTTCATTTTTACACAGCGTTCATAATGCCCACCGGATCCCTTTCCCAAAAAAACCTGAAAGCTCAGGCGCTTTCACTAACTGTTAAATTCACAATCGTTGCTGGTGAAATTCAATCGAACCTGGATAGCTCTATCGAAGCTCCACCCAAGGTATCTCAGCAAGCGTATCATCAATAGTGACAAGGTTATTCATTGGGCGCTATATGCAAATCCGCAAAAGCAGTATGCACAATGTTGCTTGTGCTTAGTGGCTGAAAATCATCAAGTTGGGTTTCTCCCTTTGGCGGTAGTTTACCAACCTGAGATTCAGTTATTGGGAAGGAAATCTCGTGCTGTTTGGCGAAAAAAAAAGGACCTAAGGGCTTTTGTGAGGTTGCGCAGCCTGTTTGAACGGGCATGATTTGCTGAATCAGAATCTCAAGCATCCGTTTCATCAATAAGATCAAAAACAATCAACTTCGAAGTCGCTCCCAATGCTCTTTCGCCTTTAAAGCGTAATAATCTTGGTCATCTTTCTCTATAGACTCGCGTAGTGGTTGTACTGTATATAGTAGTCCTTGACCCAGGTCACGGAGCTATGGGCTCATTATCCGCGGGGGTCTCTTACGACGGATACTGCTGCAGATCACAAACTACAAATCCCGTGGAATATTGGCAGGACTCTTTGAAAAAGTGCTTCATGGGGTCTCGTCAAGCTGCGTATTCAGTCTTGAAGGCTGTCTACGAAACCATCCAAGAAGTCGCTAGCTAATGGAATGCCAAGAGAGAACGCCGCGACCCTTACCTGTAGAGTTTATCCTCACTTAGCGAAGCTTGCCTTCTCTTTACAGAAGCTTGTGTTCAAGCAATTCAAGCTTGGGACAATCTATGTTCAAAATCAGGAGGTTCTTCATCCGCATCCGGATAGGATTGTCTGTGATTGTAAATGGTATCGGCAGTATTATCTTCCCTGTGAGCATATATGGGGCTATTGTATAAGCACGGCACGGGACATAAGTACACATAGGAAGATTGTGGGCGAACATTGAGACGCACCAGCGAAAGTTTTTCCGGCTCCGCCATCGGCGGAGTAGCCAATCCGCAAGTACTCCAAGAAGCAATGTGCACATTCACCTTTTATGCCACTTAGTATAGACTACGTATATGTGCTTTTTTCTAGTACTAAAGCTGGACAATGCATATTCGCACCGCTTAGTATATAAACTCACTGATGGCTTTACGCAGCATCATATAGAATACTTCTTAATGTATTAAAACCTGTTACGAGTACACGGTCATGAGATGGATCAAAGGGGAACAAGCTGGTATTCGATGATACTATATTATAGGAGTATAAAGCTTTATATGGAGGTAGTCTCGTTGCCCAAATATTATCAATATACAGTAAGTAGTATGCTAGCGAAGAAGTTGCCAGCGGATTGATCCTTCTGTCAGAGTCACTAACTTGCCGTGAGGAGATTTCGATAGAACTGAGTTCGCAATTACCGGTAATGGAAGTTTAGAACCTAGAGACCACCTCGTGGCCTACAACTCTCAATCCCTCCAAGAATCTACCCTCTTGTTCCTTTGTGCTGCCAATATCGGGGATCGCGCACAATAGCGGTAGATCCGGTGATTCAAATGAGCTTATGATGCTCTAGTATAATATCACGTGCATTTTGGACCCAAGACCCTGGCCGCGAAGCAAAAAATGCCCTACTTCGGAAAATGCACCGTGGATTGCACCTGAGCCTTTTACTGACTCCATGAAAATGTATAGTAATAATAATAATAGAGGGAATTAAAGATGAAAAAAAATGAAAAAAAACAGAAAAGAAATCCATGATTTCGTCGACAGCTAGCCCAGTCAACCTCATCTGCGAACAGGGAAGGAGGGCTAACTGGAGACTCCACTAGGAAAATGGAAGGACATTCCCCCTGACATTCTTGACCTGGTGAATTATATCCGAGCCCAGTCAACCTCTCCACGAACGGGAAGGGAGGGCCCGGATACAATTCCAGGTCAAGAATGTCAGGGAAAGATACAAGATGGTGCTTTCCCAAGCCCAGTCAACCTCTCCACATACAGGAGGGAGGGCTCGGGTACAGGCTGAAAAGGGGGAAAAGAAAAGAAAAACACTAACAATATGAATATCATAGAGGGCAAAAGAGTGACAGATCGCGACAATATGCCGCATATTCCCCCCCAAGGTCCTGTTGATCCCAAATGCTGTTCAGCAATGCCACTGCTTCCGGGTCGATGCTTAAGCTGTCTACATACGACCAAGGCTCAGGCCAAGACTCAGGCCAAGACATTTCGCTCATCTCTGACTCGGTATGTGCGGCCACAGTATCAAGGGTGGCGTTGGAGGCTAGCCCGACGTTTACCCTTAGCAACATCACTCATTTCGGGCTCAGTATGTGTAGCCTTAGTGTCAAGTGCAGAAACAGAGCGCGAAGGTTGCGCTATGGTAAAGACAGACGAGGACCTGTTCTGGGGATGCGGGATCAACTTGTCTCCCGGTTCCTCAATAGGTGTAGCCGGACGTTTGCCCCTGGCAACGCCGCTCATTTTGGGTTCGCGGCTCCCCCGGAATAGGTGTGTGAGCTGCCGGAACGGATGGGCCGGATAAAATGTTGCCCTTCGGAGCAAGACGACTTTTGACACCGCCAAAGTGACCAACACTATATAGTTCAGTTGCACGTTGACGAAGTTTCGAGGGAGCGTCGGTAGGGTTAGCATCAAATCGAACACGCTTGACCGGCCGGGAGTCTTCAAGATACCACGCACAGGTGGCTTAGTTTTTGCTACGGGCTTCGGCGACGGCGTGAGAGGCTCTTCATCCGATCCGTCTGAGCCGTCATCCTCAGAGCTAAAAGTGAAATATCGGTAGTCTAATCCATAGCTAACTCCAGGAGGATTTGGAATGACGTCCGGAGATGGGGCCCTTTTGCGTTTCTATTTACGTTTCTTAGGAGCTGATGGATTTGCTCCGTTCGAGCCATCGACTCCTCTAGGCAAGGTCTCTTTCTGCTCCCGTGGCTCCTTTTCCATTTGAGTTCCCTTTGACTTGGTTTCCCGAAGCAAAGTATTCCTATTAATTGGTGCCCGGAAAAAGGGAAAAGGATAGGTCCTGACGGCTCAATGTCTCCGCTTTCTTAGTTGGGTTGTGTTTAACTGGCGGGATGCGTGAAACGGCTGGGCTGTGTGAAGTTGCTGGGCTGTGTGTAACTGTCGGTGGAGAACCCGCAGCATGATCGATTGCGCTGTCGACAGAAAGGCTCGAGATTGGTGCTGGCTCTAGCTGATCGATTTGTCCAATTAGTGAGGTGCCTGTCTTGGGTCAGCTCTGCCCGACGGAATGATTTTTAATTTTCTGAATGTCCTCCGAACTTACCAAAATGCGGCCGTCCTAAAGTCGGAAACATGTCTGAAAAAGAGAAAGGTGCTGCACTGAGAAGACTGCGGATCCCCCAACCGCTCCGGGGTATCTGGAGCGGACGTAGGCGGTTCATTGAAATCGCCACTGATCGGTCTCTGTTCAATGCTATTAGTTGCCCCCGCTTCATCCCTCAACTTTGCGTCTGCCTCCACTTGGGTAACGGGTGCTGGGAGACAAAGAAGAGTTGAATGGATGCGCCCTGGCTTTCCGTAAGCCGACGACGTCTTCTCTCGGAATAAGGTATCCCTCTATTGGGGATCCTTCTGAGATATGGGGTGCTACCCGGTGAGTCAACAATACGGTGTTTCTTGGGCGGAGTCGAAGTACCGGAATCTCTCAGTTCCTCGACTGACCGCTTCTTGGGCGCTACTTCACTCGTTAGCGGGTCGTTGTTTGAGACCTTAGGTTGGTCCATGTCAGGCCTGAATGAGTGACCATTAGGGCATCGAAGTACGGCAGCACAACAGTGACAACGGGGCGGTTGTCCATGACGTCTTGGAGAAGACAGATGAAAAATTGGCCGGTTGAAACCGAGCCGGCCGCCTTTGGGAGTGACGTCGTTGTGGTGGTCCCGTGTAGGTATCGGTAGTCTTGAACCATGATAATCTTCATTGGGAGATGATAACCCTGCGTGACGTTTGGCCTGTGATAGAGGATCCAGAGAAGAATTGGCACTGACATTAAAGGGAGAAGAAGATAAAAAAACACCAGAGTCAAGTGGAGGACCAGAATGGATCTCGCCAGAAGCACCCGGGGCAGATTGACTCGAAGGAGGCGTTTTAGTGATAAAGAGATTAGGCGAATTCTGCTCCGCTTCCTCAACCATAGGAGACGAGCGGCGAGGCAACGGATATGACTGCTGATAGGGCGTCTGGCCTTGTCCTTCATATGACTGGCGCTCAAAATCAAACGCTGATTGACAAGCGCCTTGGGCTACTTGAGTCTGGGCTTGAGGACTCCGGGAGAGATCCTTAGCACCAAGGAGGGATCCAAGGTTAGTGGGGCTAACGGCGGTGCCAACAGTGGTGACATTTCCAGAAAGACCAAAGGTGCTCTAAGATGAATCTAAAGCCTAATCCGCAGTAGGGTGATTTGCTCCGGGCCCAACCTGGCGGAAAGCTGAAGAAGAATCAGCTTCATCAAAAACTCGGGTGCATTGACAGATGGAAGACCTATCGGCTGTGGGGTTTCCTGCAGGGCAGAACCGTTCGGATCGCCTTGGTTGTTCGAAGAAGCTGGAGAATTTGGGAAAACCTCGCGGGCCGGTAGAATATCATCCTGGCCACTTATTTCCAATGCTGAAGAAATGGTGGACAGTGGATGATCCCCCGTGGTACCCTGGACATTCGAGGAGAAAGGGATTGAAGGTTCACATTGGGTGTTCAAAATTGGCACCTGGTCGGCAAATGCCGAAATAGTGGGCTCATCTTGAGCTTCATCCGAGCCAGCAGGGCCGGACACCCCATTTGAAGGCGACGGTCTCTTAGTGGCAGCTCTCTTGCTAAGTTTTTTCCTGCCACGCACCATGGCTTTCTTAACTGTCGAGTCCGCCGTGGTTTTCTTCCGACGTGGTGCCCAATGGGCCTTGAGAGAGACGGAGCTGCCTGGAGATAGCGGCTGTGAGCGGGTTCTCATGATTCTATGTCATCCAGGACCTGGTTGAAACCAAAGGCTGAATGATAGCTCTAAGAGCTTAGTAAAACTTGTAAAGATTCCGATGAATCGGATTCGTACGGCCGCTAAAGACAGGGTACTTGAAAGATTATCTTTCGGATCAAAATCGACCAAAGCGTTTAAGATAGTCGAACGAGAAAATTGAGAAGGAATAATACAGTGGTGGCACGGGTTTGGGGTCTTCTTGGAAGTGATTCTTTCAAACAAGGCACAATGAGAAAGCAAAGAAAAAGACAACTGGACACTGAGCCTCAAGATGTGAAAATGTAAACTGAAAGGCACAAGGGGTTCACAAGAGCCAGTTGCAAACGCATAAGACAAGAAGACAGTTGTGTAGAGTTGAGACTTAAAGAGAGATTGAATCAGCGTTGAAAGGTGGGAGATGGAGAGGTGTTTGGGGTGGATGAAGGAAGCGGGAAGGGAGGAGGAAAAAGCGAGGGAGTGAAGAAAGATGAGATGTAAACACAAACAAAACAAGCCAAGGACGGGTAAGGAAGGGAGGTGTGAAGGTGAAGGAGTCGGAACGGATGATGATCGTGATGGTAGTCACACCCGAAAGAGACCTTCTCGGTTGTCGAAAAGGAGCCGTGGGTTCTTTTTCTTTTCTACTCCATCTAAAGTCGAATCTCCCCATTGGTCTTCATTCAAATCTCGGTTCTTCCTCTAGTGACCGATCCGTCCGCGTGAAATCTGCTGTGCCTGCTTCTTCGATTCCCGTCCGAGTCATGCTTGAAATTCTCACAGACAAGACCGTTTGTACTCGATGCGAACAGCTACTGCGGATGGTAGAACCGAACGAGGCAGGATATATATGAATTAAATACGATCATACTCCTAACTGCAAGATACTAATGTTAAGTTCTAACACGAAGCGGGTTCAGATGCTCTACTACCCCAGCTGACATCGATGCGATTTGCTAGCAACGCTGATATAAGGAGAAGGGACGAGCCCGACCATTTGTCTGCTGGTATGGGACTCTAGATCTGTTCCCCTGGTCATCTTTATCCTAGTTTACCAATGCTAACTTCAAAGCGAATTTAGATATCCAACAAGCGATAATGTAGAGAGGGCAAGGATAGCATAGTTATACTTGATGTACGCTAACAGGAGGCAGGCTGGGAGGAAAAGGCGGAATATTCGTCCGGCTGCATTTGTCCCCAGAACCCAAAGGCTCAAAACGGGATCGGGGGTGTACATAGTTCGCTTGTCGATGCTTCGGATTAGATGGGCTCCCCCAACTGCCGCGTTACTGGAACTGGCGTCTACATAGGGCCAAGGCGGGACTTCACATGGCAAAGGAAGGCAAAGAGAGGATATCCGCACCGCTCCCAATGATTCGGCCTCAGAGCAGGGAGGTTTCATAAAGCCTTCAAAGGGATGGAACCGCCTGTGCGCCGGTTCGGTGTCTCACTGTCTTCTCTACTCTATTCTTACAGGGGAATTTGAGGGAGTCTCTTGCCTTAGAGCACACGGTTCTCCGCTACCGCCGTACCGAGGCTGAGTGCATAGAGTCAATTCAACAGGTTACATGTATCGATATAGCGATCGAGAAGCTGGAGTAGCTGTTGAAATTTATGGGCATACTAGATTCGTGACTCCCTGCTTCTTTCACAAATAACTTAAGGGCTGCACTATTTAATACGTACTATTTCTCTATTAATTCATGCTGACTTTTATTTATCCTTCAGGATTCAACAACCAACCCAGGCGTCAAGGCTAATAGATGCACAGCCGTTAGTTGCACTTGATCATCTGTTGCTCCGACGACTAATTGTCTACAGCACTTTTGGAGATGTAACTATTCCCTCTCTCACTCATTGAATGACGAGTCGATATGTTCAAGTCTTTCTCATCTCTGAAGTAATAATTAAATAATTCTCTCTTGGTCCTTTTCTTTTCTCAACCTTTGCCTTGCAAAACCGAGTCGCCTTTGTTTATAGCCGGCTTTATTTCCTGGACCCAAAGGCAGCTCTGCAAGCCTGAATTAGTGTCATGTCGGCCCTTCTTCCCCCGCTTTTCGAAATTGGAACTATTCCCTCTCTTATTCGTTGAGCTGCGGATTTTCGCCACGACGCTATATAGTTACGAGAGCCGGTGCTTAGCACTCCGCAACTCACGCCTGTGTTTCTCTAGAACAATGAGCAGCATGCTAGAGAATAGTAATGGGCCAAAATAACTTCTCGGGAATGTTGCACCGGGAAAACTGTTTTATACCATATGTAGGTAGATGGGTGGCCATCCACATAGGAAGAGAGCATGGCGGTCTAATGCCTCTACTTCGTTTGGTTTCCTAAAACGTTTTCGGAGCGGAGGAAGACGCTGCCGGTGGTGATGACCCGCTCAGTAGGGTATGCCCTGTTCACCCCCCCAAGGATCTTTACTAAATACTGACTCTGGCCAGTGACAAACATGGGTAAGGGAAATAGAACACCACATCCTCAAATAAAAGACAGATGCTTGGCCACCCAACCCAATATCAACCGTCGCAGAGTGTTGGGGATTGCTTGTCGATGGTTTTGTTGGCCACACGTGCGTCGAGAGAGCTAGACCGAAGAAATGCTCAGTCCACTTAGAGCTCAGGTTCGTCATGCCGAAGCTCTCACAGACCGCTTACTTGACAATACTGCCTTGCGGTAAAAGCGAACTCTCAAGCCTGTCTCTGAGTTTCTCGGCATCTGTAACAAGAAGTGCCTAATTGATATCAAGCGGCTTTTGAGGCATGGGGGTCCATATCTTCAGACTTGAGAAGTGTACATATAATAATAATAATATTCTACACACCTTCGGCCATCCAGTCTATCTGTCTATATACATTATTACTATGCACCTGGTACCACGCTTGGGTCTTTCGCGTCCACTCTACCATCAGAAGCGTGTATATATATTACTGCTACTCCGATCGGCCTTTTGGCCACCTCGAGAAATGTAAGTATTTACCGATACTTATTTACATCAAAGCTTACCATTCTCTCTAGCATCCAGCATCTATTATCTATTTTCACCCCGACCCCACCACAGATACCCCCTTCATAATGGTTGCTAAGGTAACCACGGTCCACAATCCCAAGCCTGAACAAAATCTCATTGACCATGGGGTCTACCGTCCTAATGTACACGTATCCCAACGGCCGAAAATCAGAGCCACCAGCTAACAAGATAGATCAAGCACAGACTAGCACGGCGCCGTGCTTCTCTGTCTCTACGGTTCATCGACACGAGGTTCGAGGAACTTATATTTCGAACTTCACTTCCCTCCAAAGAGAAATCAATAGCAATTACGGCAATTCCAATTCTTGAGGGTGAGATCAAGGATGCTAAATGCATCGGAGGATATCTATTTAACAATCTAGCCCACTCGACGGACGGCATACTTTCTGCATGTTACCCCAATTGCTTCCATGGCTCTCGACCGGAACAACTTGACCAACAAATCCATAATGAGCTTAGCAGCCATATTATGCCCTCAGCACCTAATTTCTTTCTGAAGGTAAAGGGGACAGGTGGAGTACCTGCAGAAGTTACGCGGCAGGCCTGTCACGATGGCACACTTGGTGGGATACACAGTCTTCAGTCATATGAGCAGGAAAACCCAATCTATGATAATAATGCCTATACTATTATATCAACTTACTCCAATGGCTTTCTCAAGATGTACACCACCCATCTTACTGAGCCGATCATTCCTAGAGGTCGTCTTGAATACGTTATGAGTCTACTTCACAGCTGTGATCTCACCCGCGACGAAGACACCCGTATAAAATACTTATCCGTCCTTCAAGAGCTGCTACCTCCAGTGCCACAACACTCTGAAATCTTCTGGAAAGGGATAACTGCGTGTCGAAATGGCCGAGATTTACTAGTAGCGAAGGAATGGAGGGATAGGCTCATCGAGGCTGCGAATTCAAAGGCTCAAAATGAGTGTATGTAATCCCAGTCTTCTGCATCATCCGGTAATTTCTAATTCAAGAGTGGGTGTTAATCCGGGTTGAGTTTGATACATTAGATGAGACCGACTTTCAGGGTCTGGGCGGTCACTTGCGCGAGGATATTTCTACATATGGACGAAAATATGTATTTTGTGATAGAAAGGCGGCTGTGTATGCCCTGCTACACTAAACCGACTATATGGTCAATTACAAATTACACAATACTATATGATACCCAAGTCGTTGCCATTTTACTTAACGGTACCCCGTTGGCTGTCGATGATATCATATACTAACCTATATTATTACCGTTACATCGTATTTTCAATACTAAATACAGATTGCGATCCCATAGCGTTGTTGATTTTGAGTACTAGATCCGCCACCATATCGCGTGAGGCACATAGAAACAACCGCACCTTGTGTAGAGTATGTGGGTCGCAGACATTTATGAACTCAGGAGTGCTGCTCGGAAAAAGATTTTTAAAGACAGTACGTGCTTACGAGAGTAAACTCCTGCAAGTTTTTCAAACTATGATAGTGCGTGTATGTTAACGCGAAAGATCCCAAAGCTCCCACTGTATAGCAGGAACCAGGACGTGCCTCTCAGGCAACCCCTCAGCATCAGCATTGTCAAGGGCTATATATATTACTGCCGTCGACAATTTGTAGTCCCCTCAGAACAGTAAGAGGACAAACACGCGCCCGAACTCTTGCGGCGAAGCCTTCAATGCTTGCTGAAGAAGCATGAAGGCTAGAGAAGCATTGCGGGACAGCTGCCATGTCCCAGAACGAGTTCACTGAGCCATGGATTTTCTTCTTAGATACAATCCTTTACCAATTTATAGGATCGGGTGGGGCTCATCCCATCACATCATAGCTATAGGACTTCTTCGCCGTTTTAATGGAGGATCAAAATTGTGTTTCCGGCGGACAGGTCCCTAAATCATAAATGAAGATAAGACTCTCTCAGTGAGGTGTTGAATTGGAACGTTGGCTACACGGCTGCCCGCCGCTGAGTTGCTATATACAACATGCTTTAATCCTAAAAATACATAGAAGCTGAGAATACATTATATCATAGAAGTCCTATCTGGTTGGAACGTTCATCGATTTACACCTAACCATCCACTCAGATCCGGGTTGGATATTTATCTAACAGGTGATCCACCTGGCGGTCCGATCGTAAATGGATTATGAACTTTTAAATAACCAGTCCCGCACACATTTTGCGGTCAACTCTGGAACTATTGGTTTGGTCACTTGTAAGTTGTATAACAGCCCCACAAAAATTGCCTTCCTGGTATGTACCTAATATAGGTTGGTGGAAAAGTCTTATTATTATTATATTACATACATAGCTTTCATGTGCCGGACTCTATATCTATCATCGTCTATAATCTGTTATGGTTGGTCAATTTAAGTAGGTCTATTTCCTATTTAGGAAAAATGGGCTGCTTATTTGGGAAAAGTACGCGCCTGTCTCATTATGCCAGGAAGTAAGTAGATCCTGTCGATAACTTCGCAACTATAGATTCGGCCTTTCTTTTTGTTAATTAATAATTTAAAAGGCGTCTCTTGAATTTTGTGTTGTGTGTTGGAGAAATTGTATGTACATGTACATGTACTTCGAAAGTGGTAGATGCGGTGGCCCTTGGCGCCTGAGTAGCTCTGAGTTGTTCCTGGCCTCAAATGCGTGGAATTGATTCGTTCAAGGTATCCGTAAGCTAAAACTATGGATGTTGTCAGTAGACTAACAGGACATGATCAGGAGTAATACTGGAATTGTTTATCTCGGTCATCCTCGGCTCACGATACCTGTATGTAGACGGAGCCAGTTATGGACGGGTCGTGGTCACCGGCGAAAAGTGCGTCATCTCGTTTTCAATAATTCCCCATATAAACTTCATGTTGCTCAACAAGATACGTCAGAACCTTTTCCTAGCCCTAGCCAATGGGCGAAGTTGATGGCTAGATCTTCTCAGCAGCAAGTAGAATGCTTCCGATTGGGTTAATAATTTATCAGCCAATAAAAACTCTCTAAAGAAGGCGGTCGAAAAGATGAAATCGCCTGACGTAAGCGCATATCTGAAGGGATCAGATTATATCACTATTACAGAGCATTATTCCCGCTCTACGCAACTGGCTCAGGGATATGCAGTGCTCCGGGTCACGTTTCACTCTCTAACCCCATTGCCCATTGCTACTTGCCTCAACAATCAAGTGTAGGCGCCACAATGGGTAAGCGCGGAGGAAAGAAGGTCTGTCCTAACTTTGCCCTAAGAACTTTCATGTCAAATTTCGCTATGCTAATGAGACATGCAGTTCGGAAAGCGTGGTGGCAAGGCTAGTCAGCGTGCGCAACGTCAGAACTGGGGGGAAATCGATAAGCATAATGAGAAATATGAGAGGTACTATAACGAGCTTGGAATTGTCGCGGATGGAGAAAGAGAAGCCTTCTGGGAAACTCTCCGGAGGAATCTTCCAAATAGCTTTCGTTTCACAGGTTCAAAGAGGTAGGTCGTGGACAAGGCCCTTGCTCAATTGCTCTCCGTTGTGCAATCAAGTTGTCATGTCACATCACGCTGACTTCTACATTTCGAATTCCCTGTTAGCCATGCTTTTGCTGTTCAAGAACGTCTTAGAGATTTCTATATCCCGCATATCACGTCGATCCAATATGAGGGAAGTTTCGTCGAGCCGCCCCAACCTATCCCTTGGTATCCCGACCAACTCGCTTGGTCTATGGCTACACCCAAAAACGTCGTTAAGCGCTTCGCGCCCTTGGCTTCTTTCCAAAAGTTTTTGGTCGCTGAAACGGAGGTAGGAAACATCAGTCGCCAGGAGGTAGTTAGCATGATACCACCCCTTTTGATGGATGTCAGGCCTGGTATGGCCGTCTTGGACATGTGCGCGGCACCGGGGAGCAAGTCCGCGCAACTCATGGAAATGATTCATTCTGGTGAAGAGGAAATGATGAAGATTGTTTCTGAAAATGTAAAGCATGACATCCATAGTTCACGAAGCTGCGCAGAAGCTAGCCTGGAGGATGATGGTAGATCTACTGGGCTTCTGATTGCCAATGATACTGATTCCAAGCGCGCACATATGCTTATCCACCAGATGAAGCGGCTGAATTCTCCCAACTTAATTGTTACGAATCATGATGCGACAATGTATCCATCAATTAAGCTGCCCGGGCCCTCGGAAGGGCTTTCAAAGCATCGATACCTGAAGTTCGACCGGATTTTAGCTGATGTACCCTGTTCAGGTGATGGAACGACCAGGAAGAACCACAATATTTGGACCGATTGGGTTCCGGGCAATGCGCTGGGATTACATATCACACAGCTTCGAATACTATTCCGCGCTTTACAATTGCTTAGAGTGGGTGGACGCGTAGTCTATTCGACTTGCAGTATGAATCCCGTCGAGAATGAGGCTGTTGTTGCTAGTGCCATCGACAGATGTGGAGGGCCTAGCAACGTCGAGATAATTGACTGCAGTATGGAGCTTCCAGGTTTGAAACGAGCTCCAGGCTTGAGTTCCTGGGAAGTAATGGATAAAGACGGAAGAATATGGAGCAGCTGGCCAGAAGCCGAAAAACGGAAGCAAAACGAAGGCATTGGCAGCCTTTCCAGGGTTGCTGAAACCATGTTTCCTCCTGTTGGAAAGGTCGCTGATCTGCCACTGGAGAGATGTATGCGTATCTATCCCCATATGCAAGATACTGGTGGCTTTTTCATCGCAGTTTTAAGGAAGACATCTGAGATCAAAGCGAGGCCAGAAGAGTCGGCAAAGGCCATACCGAAAGCGTCCGTGGCTGCAGTTGTGGGGGAACTTGACGCTAAAATCAATAATGGGACAAGGGAGTTCTTAGAGAAGATCGATGCTCTAGACCCATTGGTGGCTCCTGGAAATATGCAGGAAGTTGAAAAGAACGCAACCGTAGCAGAAAGCTCCCACCAACCACCCTATCGCACAATCCTTGAACCAGCGCCGTCACATGAAAAGAGAGGACCAGATCACCTTGAGGCGGAGTCTCCAGCAAAACGGGTAAAACTTGAAGATGGCTCTGAAGCAATCATGGGTGATCGACCGATTCACCTTCCACCCCGGTCAGTTGACCGAGAAATGCCTATCACGGAACCTCAATCTGAAGCGGTAGAGACTCCTATAAAGCCATCCCAAGTGCTGCAGAAGCGAAAACCTGGGCAGCCACTTGAGGAACCATTCAAATACGTTGACCCAGATCACGAGGAACTAAAGCAAATCTTCGCCTTCTATAATATCTCGAATCGCTTCCCTCAAGACAGATTCATGGTCCGAAATGCGCAAGGTCTCCTGAGCAAGATCATTTACTATAGTAGTGCTCTCGCCCGGGACATCCTAGTAGAGAACGAGGGACGGGGCATCAAATTTGTACACTGTGGAGTGAGGATGTTTGTGAGGCAAGATGCGCAGCGACCAAATGGTTGCAGGTGGCGCATCCAAACCGATGGATTGCAGCTTCTGGAGTCGTGGGTAGGGCCCGAGCGATGCATTAATCTATATAAGAGGGAAACCCTACGTAAACTTCTGGTTGAGATGTTTCCGAAGCTCGATGGCGGTAGCTGGAAAGACTTGGATGAGATTGGGGAGCGAGCCCGAGATATCACCCTAGGGTGCTGCGTTTTGAGGATCGAGCCTAGCGATGCAAAGGATGGGGTCAGGTACGTCACCTTCCATTCGCAAATATCAGTACCTTGATTGTTTGCAATGAAGCCTGTAGACTGAGAGTTACTAACGTATCCGATCTCTAAGAGAACGGATGGTCGTCCCACTCTGGCGCTCATTACATTCACTCAACCTCATGCTTCCAAAAGAAGAGCGCCGCGCCTTACTTCTGCGTCTCTTTAACAATGACACTGAACTAATCAACACGACGCGAAAACGCGAGAATCCTATCAACATGCCGGACACCCCACCTGACGTTGCTGAGGCAGTGGTTGCCGACGATCTTGACCATCAAGACTACGAAGGAGCAGTTACTAGCCTGGACGTACAAGAGAAGACCTTGCCTCCACTCACCGAGATCGAGGACGAAGCCATAAAACAGGAGAATCTCCTCTTGGGCCAGGCGGTACAAAATACGATGAATAAGCGGGAAACTTGCCAGATGGCAGGCGACGAAGAAGATCGATCCAACACGACAATATGAACTCGGGACACGGCCTTCCTTAGCCTTGCCGATGCTGCTAACATAGAAACTTACCAGTGGAACTGATGGCTGATAGCCAACGGATGAATTATAATTTATTATTGATATAGAGACACCGACAACACCAGGTGGGAAGAGTGAATCTAGATGTCATTCCATTATACGCCTTTCCACTTATGTGTATGTGCAATTATGTTAGCAGGTAGCGCTAGGGTTAAATCGTTCATACTCTCCGGGCACACTACTTGTTTGCACATGGTGGCGACGATAAGCAATACAGAATCTAACTGTGAATATTATGCTATATATCTATGTATATAAGGCACCACCAACAGATAGGTGCTGGGAAATAACAAATAGTCTCTATATTCATGTTTGAAATAGAACGTGTTATTCGGTCATAACACTTTGCGACGCAAGGTAGGGAAACCTGGTTTTTGCACAGAGACCTGTGGACGAGCTGTCATGTAGACTTACTATCATGTTAGTCTTCGCGATTTTTCAGATCGTATATAGAGTTACCCTACCCTATGTGCATTAGGAAAAAGCAAAAATAAAAAAGACGGGAAAACTCAGATGAGAGAACATGACGCGTAGCGAGAGCGTGTTGCTGAGGTATACATAAACCTACATCGCTTTCGGCTAGGTAGGTGGTACCTTTCGACTAGGGTTTGCGTCCATAGACGAAGTGGGCGGAGACATAAAGATGGTTCTTTGGGTTCGAGAATTCCTTCTTGATTTCAGACGATAGATGGTCGACCTCTTCGCGGGACCAACCAAGTACCCGGACGAAGGGTGCCAACATGAAGGATTCGAGATGCTCAACGCCGTGTAGAAGAGTCAATTGGCCAAGTTGCTTGAGCCGGGGCTCTCTGGCCCAAGCGCCAATAGGGACCTTGGCAAGGCCGGTTTGGTTAGCGGGCGGCGGGATCAGCAAGTGTTGTGCAGTAATAAATAATGTCACGGACCTTGTATACTGCTTCGCGGATTTCAATAAAGCCAGCTTTCTCGAGGAATGTCCGCTGGTCGCGTACAATGTCTAGCCGGTGGTTGGATCTATGATTGCGGGGCCCCCGAAGTTAATCGCCCTGCGTGGGATTGATGCTGCACAGCAGAAACCCGTGGACTTACTTTCTACCCGCCTCATTGTATTTCTCATTCCACAAGGTAATGCTGGGAGAATGCTGTAATGTATCATCATCAGCCTTAAAAGCCGAGTCGAATTCTTGAATCTCAACCAAACCCCCTTCCACCAAATTATTGTAGATCTGTTCATAGAGGAAATCCCAGTTTTCCACGATCCCCTTTATCGACCGTCCGTGTATATAGTCAAATTTCTTCTCAAAGATCCATGGGGGGCGCACATCATCAACGATAAAATGGCAATTAGGCGGAGTGTCCATGGGCTGAATCAATGAAAGATCTGTTCCCACCACTTCACACCCAGGGTGCAGGTCCGCGAACTCAATTGCCCAATTTCCTGTACCGGTAGCGAAATCGAGCGCTCGATGTATGCTCGATGGAAGAGGCGCCAGATTCAGCGCTCCATGCACGGCGAGCTTGAATATTACATGCAAAATCTCAAGGCGTTCCTGCTCACGCTCATCATTGGGCATCAGGTATGCACTCTCACGCAATGTCTGATAGCGGCGACCGTTTTCAAATTGGTAACTGAGAATGGAAGGTGGATCCGGCGCTGGGGCAATCTTAATATCAATCTATTCGAACGCACGGTATCCTCACAATTTCGGAAGGCCACAAGATCGGGAAGGAGGCTCACTGCAGTACGTAGAAAAAGAGTTCAGGGACACATTGTCAAGTTCCGGATTTACATCCTACAAGTGACCGTCAGCAAAACCTAGAATATGTACCTAATGAACTTCCTCCCACCCTGAAGATCCCGTAATGGTGAATTCACTAATTAACTAGAAGGGATCGAAGAAGCAAGCCGGGGAGAAGAGGTTTTACTTACATCCACAGTTAAGCTCCCGTCGGTATCGATATCTTCTTCACTCATGGTGACAAAATCCCCAATACCCTCCGCTGAAGAGCCAAAATGGCGCCACGGTGGTCACTACAGGTAGGCGAGAGAAAGTCACTATCACAGTAGGTAGAAGCAACCACACGGGCCATGCTCAGTGCATAGGACTCGGGGAATGGCCAGATAGGAGCTGAGGACAGGCAAGGGAGATGGATGCCGTCCTGGTGATTTCGAAGGCTGCAATAATTAAATAGTGCCATTGGTAAGAAGAATCGACAATAGACCAGCATCATCTGATAGGTAGTACTACATATATACAAGGTACCACTATATCATGTACAGTACATAAACGTACTGAGTGATAGCACGGACACTTGTGACCTGTCTATGTATTTCACATGTTTTTTATTAGAATGTCTTGAAGTCCAAGCAGTGCTGCCAAAGGTCTTTGAATAATTATTAACCTTCCGTGCAATTGCAACAGGGCTCAATTTTCTATGATACTCCCATAAGAAGTTACATATGATTCCGCTACCCGATTCACTACAAGGTACGATGGACCCGTCACGTGCGTTCGGGTAGTGAAAGCGCTAGCCTGATGGAGAAGGGAAGGAATGACGCATGGAAGTGGCAGCGGACGTTGATATGGGTCACCGGTCAGCGAGCCTCCCCGCTCAGCGAGCCAAGAAGAACCAGATTTTCTAACAACCATAACTTCACTAA
>JAHQZX020005169.1:0-84291 GCA_019804575.2 Pseudotulostoma volvatum
TTTCATGATAGAGGACCACCATGAGGACACTGTTGAACGGTGGGAGGATGGAGATGTAGAGTAGTACTTGGATGCTCAGAGTATCGTTGGCGAGGAATGGGCGGTGTGTATTATTTACGGGATTGGTGCATTGTATTTTAATAAGCGAGAGTTGAGCGTGGTCATGACCACGCCGAGTTTTCACCTGACCACGCCGAACTGTAAGCCCGCTTTGGGCCCAGGCCTCTTGGCATAGCTTGTTGTTGCCCAACAAAACAGGCAACACGACCAACCAATTCCTGAACTTGTCCCCTGTTTCTACCGTATAAATAAATATACTCTTCATCTCATAGCGCCATGTCTAGAAGGCTTCCAGATGGCATTCTCCACCGTATTCAAGTCCGCTTAGGCTGCGGCGAGCGTCCAAGTACGATAGCGAAGGCTATGCACATGTCTAAGAGGACAATAACACGTATTCGGCTATCTCTTGACCTCCCTCTTTAGCCAGCCATATCCACCTCCTGCGGTTGTTACCTACTATAGTTGTCCTGCGCCAAAGACTTGACTCCCTGCGCAAGAAAGAGTATTACCTGAACATTGCTTATTGCAGAGATGATATTGTATCTGACAGCTGTTGTATAGCGTTTAACTCGAGTTCCTTGGCAATAATCCCACCGCGTACCTTGACGAGATGCAACAGTTTATATTCGATGAATATGAGTTAGAAGCCACTATTTCTACGATCTGCAGGACTTTAGCTGGAGTAAAATAGTCGAGAAAGCAGTGCAGGTATGAGTTGCTGAGAGAGGCGAGCCACTTCGGCATCCCTGGCGAGGGATCCAGAAACAGCACGAATGCGATCAACTGGTATTCTAAGACGAGTCGGCTTCCAATGAGCGCACCGGTGACAGAAAATATGGATGGTATCCTCGGGGCTTGATTTGCCAGCAATCGCGTCCGTACAAGCGGTCCGAAAAGTAGAGTATCCTGCTAGCTTTCACCCAGGATCGCTACCTGGACTGGATTGTATTCCAAGGCTTGATTACAAGTGAGCTTGTCATGGACTTTGTGTGCGGGGAAAGAGTTCTCCCGCACTGCTCATCATATCCGGGTCCACGCTCTGTTATTATTTTAGACAATCCATCAATTCACAAAAACCCCGAGTTGAAGCAGATGTGTGAGGAAAGAGGGGCTCCACTGAAGTTTTTACCGCCATCCCCTGATTTCAATCCAATTGAAAGCATATTTAAAGACTTTAAGGCTTGGATTAAAAGGAAACTTTATACTCGCAGCCGATTTCAGTGATTTCGGAGATTTTCCGAACTTTTGCGGTTAACCAATGCTGGGGTTCGAACGCGAAGCAACATATCCGAAATACCAGGTATCATGTATCTACCTAAATTAAATACTGGAAGTGGTATCGATAGAACTAGAACTACTTTGGGGGCGTCGACGCTTAAACTCCGATATCTTCATGCGTATCAAAGCAAGTATGCCCAGCTTAAACCCAAGCCCCTTGCAGATCTCCTCCTTCACTCCTTTACCATCCCATAGCCATTTCAACACCCAGTCGTCCTCAACTAGTTTCTTTTTGATGTATTCATACATCTCAACCTTCTTGGGGGTATTGTGCCCTCACTCAACTCCCCGTTAACCAATTGAAGAAATCTTCCAAGATGTCTTCGGGATCCTTCCGAGCGCCGGCTGCCAGCAGTTTTGAACTCGGCGGGTGCCTCGGGCATTCTGGGATTTGATATTGCTGGTTCATTTGGCGAAGATGAGAGACAAGAAAGGTGATAAGAAGGGCCGATATAGTAGATGCCACAGATGCAGACTGGTCATCCTGCTTTGCTACTATCTCCAGCTTCTTATGACTTCTATCTCTCCACTTGCAAAGTGTGACAACCAATTGCGGGGAGGGTTGTTCAATTGTTGAGGGCCCATCGTTGACTTCCTTATTCTAGCGCCGAAATAAATCCGATGGCATGGGATAATGATCAGCAGCAGTATCCGGGGCTCCTTGCCTTGCCAGCAAGTTCTACCTTCGTTACACACCCATTAATGCAAGCCCAGCGGTCAGCGATTCCAGGCATATGATTCCCGGTTGGTTTCTCGGACTCTAGAACTTGCTGGAGATCACTTAATTGCGCCTGGGTTGCTATCTGGCGGCCCCGGCTTGATATTGTTTGGGATTGGTGTTGACATGGAGCCTGGGGCTGGGGTTGAGGCTGCTGTTCCTCTAGGTAAAGGTTCACCCTTACTGATAATGCGCGTTGCGGCCACTGTTTGTGCCTCTTCTAAGAAAGTCAATGCTGATAATCAATCACCGCTAAAGCTAAGCTCCTAGGGAAACTCATCAGCTTACCTACACTTATCATAAGACACAGTAGCTAGTAGGCTCACCGCGCAGAACACACTGGGCTTGAGATCGAAGAGTATTTTGTCCCTTCAATCTGTGATATTGAGTATATAGCATAGCCTATCTCTCGTGAAGTATCTACTGTGAAATTTTGGAGATGATTCTTCCTCATTCCCCATATCATCGCCTTCTTGTTCTTCACTCCCAAGCAATCGCGGCGTACTTAAATCCTCCAGATCCTTGCCATTGCCAGATTGTACTTCTTCATCCATGATCGATTCATCCTTCCTATTGGCCTTGGATTAGGCTAGATAAGAAGGAATCTGAAGCTCAAATATAGTTGATAGGCTTGGTGGTTGAGATCTTCCTCTTAGAACTCCGAGCCAATTCGCTGTCTCAGCCATCTACAACACGGAGTCCCAAGAGGTTGATGTCTCAACCACCAAGCCTATCAACTATATTTAAGCTTCAGACTCCTTCCTATCTAGCCTAATCCAAGGCCAATAGAAATAGAAAGGATGAATCGATCATGGATGAAGAAGTACAATCTGGCAACGGCGAGGATCTGGAGGATTTAAGTATGCCACGATCGCTTGGGAGTGAAGAATAAGACGATGATATGGGGAATGAGGAAGAATCACCTCCAAAATTTCAGAGTAGATACTTCACGAGAGATAGGCTATGCTATATACTCAATATCACAGATTGGAGGGACAAAATACTCTTCGATCCCAAGCCCAGAGTGCTCTGCGCGGCGAGCCTACTAGTTACTGTGTCTCACGTCAAGTGTAGGCAAGCTGGTAGGTTTCCCCAAGAGCTTAGCTCTAGCGGCGATCTATCATCAGTGTTGACTTGCTTAGAATTAGAAGAGTGGCATAAACGATGGCTACAACGTGCATTATCAGTAAGGGAGGGTGAATCTTTTACCGAGAGGAACAGCAGCCTCAACTCCAGCCCCAGCCCCAGCCCTAGCCCCGCCCCAGGCTCTATGTCAACACCAATCCCGTGCCATCGGATTTATTTCGGCGCTAGAATAAGGAAGTCAACGATGGGTCCTCAATAATTGAACAACCCTCCCCGCAATTGGTTGTCACACTTTGCAAGTGGAGAGATAGAAGTCATAAGAAGCTGGAGATAGTAGCAAAGCAGGATGACCAGTCTGTATCTGTGGCATCTACTACATCGGCCCTTCTTATCACCTTTCTTATCTCTCATCTTCGCCAAATGAACCAGCAATATCAAATGCCAGAATGCCCGAGGCACCGGTCAAGCTTAAGCCTGCCGGCAGCCAGCGCTCAGAAGGATCCTGAAGACATCCTGGAAGATTTCTCCGATTGGTTAACGAGGGAGTGAGGGCACAATACCCCCAAGAAGGTCGAGATGTATGGACACATCAAAAAGAAATTAATTGAGGACGACCAGGTGTTAGAACGTCTACGGGATGGTAAAGGAATGAAGGAGGAAATCTGGAAGGAGCTTGGGTTTAAGCTGGGCACACTTGCTTCGATACGCATGATATCGGAGTTTAAGCGTCGACGCCCCCAAAGTAGTTCTAGTTCTATCGATACCACTTCCAGTATTTAATTTAGGTAGATACATGATACCTGGCATTTCGGATATGTTGTTTCACGTTCGGACCCCCCAGCATTGGTTAGCCGCAAAGTTCAGAAAATTTCCGAAATCACTGAAATCGGCTGCGAGTATAAAGTTTCCCTTTAATCCGAGCCTTGAAGTCTCTGAATGTGCTTTCAATTGGATTGAAATCAGGGGGAATATGGCGGTAGAAACCTCAGTAAAACCCCTCTTTCCTCACACATCTGCTTCAACTCGGGGTTTTTGTGAATTGATGGATTGTCTAAAATAATAACAGAGCGTGGACCCGGATATGATGAGCAGTGCGGAAGAACTCTTTCCCGCACAAAGTCATGACAAAGCTCACTTGTAATCAAGCCTTGGAATACAATCAAGTCCAGGTGGCCATCCTGGGTGAAAAGTTAGCAGGATGCTCTACTTTTCGGACCACTTGTATGCACGCGATTGCTGGCAAATCAATCCCAGATTTTCTATCGCTGGTGCGCTCATTGGAAGCCGACTCTTCTAAGAATAGTTGATCACATTCGTACTATTTCTAGATTGCTTGCCAGGCACGCTGAAGTGGTTCGCTTCTCTCAGCAACTCGTGCCTGCACTGCTTTTCTCGGCCATTTTACTCTAGTTAAAGTCCTGCAGATCGTAGAAATAGTGGTTTCTAACTCATATTCATCGAATATATATAAACTGTTGCATCTCGTTAAGATACGCGGCGGGATTATCGTCAAGGAACTCGAGTAAACGCTATACAACAACTGTCAGATACAATATCATCTCTGCAATAAGTAACATTCAGGTATTACCCTTTCTTGCGCAGGCAGTAAAGTCTCTGGACGGCCCAGGACAAACCGTAGTAGGTGGATACAGCTAGCCAAAGAGGTCAAGAGATATCCCGACACGTGTTATTGTCCTCTTAGACATGTGCATAGCCTTGGCTATCGTACTTGGACGCTCGGCGCAGCCTAAGCGGACTTAAATACGGTTGATAATTTCATCTAGGGGCCTTCCTGGCATAGCGCTATGAGATAAAGAGTATATCTATACGGTAGAAACAGGAATTGGTCGTGTTGTCCTATGTTGTTGGGCAACAACAAGCTATGCCAAGAAGCCTGAGCTAGGGGAGTTGAGCGGTAGCCGGTCCGTCCGGTGAGATAACCATTTCGCAAAGCACTATAGGATATAAAAGATGCTTGGATTTAGACTTTTAATGTTACTATTTCAAAAGCTTTGACTGATTTGAGTCAACAGATCCCTCTGTGCCTCCGGTTGACATTTATCTAGAGCATCAATGATGCAGTATTTTTCTCCGCTTGTAGTGTTATGCCTAATGTTCATTAGTGCCGTTCATAGTCCATCGCAGGATTCAAAAAATGTCTTCTCCTGTACCTCAAACTTGGGAAGGATAACTGTCATTAACTCGGAGCGCTGATTGACTAGCTGGCACAAAAGGCCACGAAGTTTCCCAGTTCCTGGGCTATCATGGAGCCATAGGATATTGGACTCACGTTCAGTATCCATTGCTGTATATGTAAGCCAAGCCACCTCTTTAGCTCATCTGTTTGCAATATCCAGTCACATTTTTCAGGAGCACTTGTCCCCTTTCCTTCTCTTCAACGTGTTTTTGTCATTTGTTAGATCTGTTTTGAATAGGCTCGCCAAGCATGCCTCCACTGCTGAAGTGAATTTGGTATCTAATGCTAAGTTAGGAGGCGAATCTTCCACAAATCCAAGAATGTAACGTACTGCGCTCTGGCCGTGTCTTCCCGTAAGAAGCCGCTGGCACGGGAACTATTGATAATAGCAATTTTCCATATACTGCGGCAGCGAGAGCTGCATAACCTTGCCATCGTTTTTGTTTATGGGGCAGATCCCTTAGATCACAAGGCATGGGAGTTGATCCACAAGCCCTGTAACCTCCATCTCGAAGTAGAGGATATTTAGCTCTTGACCAAGGTGATCCTGCATCTGGGCATTCCTCATAACCTGATTCCCAGAAGCAACCAAGCCATAATGAATGTAAGGCTCGTCGGTTTCTCGTGATGCGCGATCCACTAATTGATTCTGATCACATGCCAAACACTCAGTTGTCATTGGCAACCTGGTGGTTATATGTTAGTTGGAAAAGCCAAGCTATATTGGGCCGAGAGAAATTTTCTCTTCCTTGACGATTTGTTAACGTATCAGATACGATTCCTTTGATTTTTCTCGTTCCCATAATATATCTACTTTCCATTTAAGCTATCGCAGATAGCAGAAGCTGAGGAAGCTTATTAAGTAATCCGATTCGCTGGAGACTTCCATAATGATAATATAGGTCTGGACTCTTCCAAACTTGCTCAATTTGTTTCCGAGTACGCCAAGCACTGGTTGACCCAGTCTTAGCAGCTCGAAAATATCAGTTGTTGGAGGCCTGATGGAAGCAAAATCTCTTCGAAAGCATTGACGGGAAGAATTGGAAAAGTCTGTGTTTTAAAAATGTTTCCTCGCTAAGGCCCCAGCAGGGCTTTCCCAATTACAAGAGCTATGTTATATATGGTGCAGAAATGAACATTTCATATACCAAACAGGAGGTACTATTATATAAGGTGATACACAGGTGTAAAATACGCTGTAATCCATCGGGCCATTTGCCAAGGCGCTATACCTAATACAGCGTTAGGACTAACCCTAAATTAATTAATAAATATGGAGGCTAATCCTATTTAAGTTGGATCCTTGGTGGCCGTGTCAGACCCTTTCCCAAATGCTATCTACTCCCTACAACAACGTATTTCATGGATTTAATAAATCCTTGGACTTATTGAATAGGCAATAAACTTCACTTTAAAGGGTTTAAGTTTATAATATTAGTTATTTTGGCGGAGGAGATACATAACGTGTTTTTTCCTTTTGAGGGACCATACTCTAAAAGACGGGGAAACAAGGAACCAATGAAACCTCGTTCTCGTTGCCCGGAACAAACCTCACTACTACTGAGATAAAAATGATGAAACTGGTCTACTATTCTTAACTACTAGCCTAGCCTGACGTTTTTATTCGATTAGCATTGCTAATATGATAATAGGGGGAACCAAGATCCGCCACGGATGGATCCTAGGGCTCCTATCGAATTTACGAATTTCGAAGTTCGACAAATTCGTACGAATCGAACTCGAACTTAGCCAGATTCGATTCGTAAGTTCGTAAAATTATAATCATACATAGATAATTTACCCCGCATGAATTAATGTTGCTGTACATGACTATTTTACATCCTTTTTAATTGTTTCCTTCGCCTTCAGCATATCCCTCAACATAATTAAGGTCCGTAGTGTATCCCCATTCATCGCAAGACGCCGTATACCAAGGATATTGCGTCCAATATTGAAGAGATCCTCAAATGTCGACTTCTGACGAAGGTATTGGAAGATCATCGTGAGCCGCCTGCGCAATGAGCTTAAATTCACCTTGATCGGCATTCCACCAAGCGTAATATCCACTCTGTTTGGTCTTCCTTTGTGTTGCCTCTGTAAGCAGCTCGTGGGCAGCAATGGGCAGTCAAGATATCGATCAATATCGGAGGTTTCAGGTGTGTCTTCGACAGATGACTGGTATGGCTCGAGGAATCGATATTCGAGGCTTTTGTATTCGTCGTTTTCTGTATTCAGAGGCAGGGAGAGTTCAGAGGGGTAGGTAGACTTGGAGGAATTCGCGGATTCGTTTGATCACGTTGTCAGCCTGAGGCATATCGTCTTTGATCCATTGTGTCTTAATCTAGGGGTCGAGAACTGAGGCAATTAGGTAAATATCATTGTCTCACATGAAGCTGTTATATTTCTCGAAGGTCTTAACTCCAGCTTTGACAGCATTAACGAGGGAGGGTATCGTCAAAGGCAGCATATTTGCCCCCTTTCCGCGTAATCAAGTTCAATATAGCCTGAATTTGAATATAGAGTCGAGCCGCAAGCTGAAGTGTAGGCTGTTCTCGTGAGACAAACTCTGTGTATTCTCAAAAGGGGTGTAGCAATGTACGAATATCTTCAAGTCTTTGCCGGTATGCTGGAAGGGTGATGGCGCCTAGAACAGGGCAAGAGAACTCCAGCCAACATTTTACCTCTATTACGTGATAAAAGTTCGACCAATTACGAATCGAATCGAACTCTTGCAAAGTTCGTACGAATCAAACCTTTCTAAAGTTCGACTCGATTCGATTCGATAGGAGCTCTAATGGATCCTAGATGTAGACCACGCCATCGTTATTTCGGGTATACCTATGATAGATCATAGGATAGTATGTAGAGAGGACAGGCATACTGGACTGGCCTTTACACGTTATTGCGCCTTGTGTAGGGATTCTCTTTCTACTATTTTATCTATGCTAGGTAGGTACCCGATGTAGTATCATAGCTTAGGCTAGCTATGTATTTTACTTACCTATCATATAAAGGCACCCGTCAAGGTCGAAGTACCTAACCTAGTGATATCTAGGTAGTAGTAGGTCTGTAGGTATTAATATGTAGTTATTATAGCGCGTATGTAGTGGTCCATTGAAAAGCCCTTATTCCGTATTATAGCAATGATAAATAGATAGAGTACAGGACACTAGAATTTGGTTCATTATATGATACATATCATGTCATGATCATCGACATATAATCGCAATAATTTAAGTACGATCGGATTGTAGATTAACTAGTAGTCGTCATCGTTATGATATGGGGGGGTAACATCGAATTTTAAAATTGGTTAGCACTCAAATCGGATCGGGGGGGTTTTTTTTATCTATCTAATTAGTACAGGTATATTGAAGATTCAGGCTGATACATGTGACACGGAATGAATACATACAGACAGACATGCAAGAGAACTCGTGACAAAGAAACGTCGGGTACAATGGTGTATTCATTCAAGCATCTGGTTTGCTATTCGCAGGTTGTCGACCGTAGTAGCAACTAGATCCAGATGCCTTCCCCACGCTTGGGGACGAAAAACTCGCAACCCAGGCCGGCGGCTTCACCTCGGGCCCGGAGCTCCTGTAAGATCTGCTCGCGGGGAGGCGGGCCATCTGTCATCGTGTCCTTGATGTGGATGACGTAGACTGATAGGCCCGCCAGTGGCAGTCTGGTGGAGTCTGCCCACTGGATATCGTCTTGAGCCTCCGGGTCGTCCGCGCTGGGGCCGTCGTCTCCAACGTCAATCGGCTCCGGATAGCCGGGCGTGTTCTCGTCATGAACTAGTTCCGGCGGCTCGCCATTGTTATCGCTCGATCCCGGCCGGGATCGCGTGCCGCTTCGGGCCGTCGAGCCTCTGCTCGGGGACCCATCCGCCCGGCGGGATTTGGGAGCCAGGTGGCGGAAGGGCCGCAACGTCCTCGGGCTCAGCTGCCCGACTGCCTCTCCAGCCGAGTCGGAGTCATGCCGTTTCCGTTTGCTGGCGCGGCCCCTGCTGTTGCTGGGATGTTGCATGTACGCGACTTCGGCGGCCAGAACGTTTAATTCTGCAACAAGATGTCGCGGGCATAGGTGCCCATAGAGTGAATGGTCGTCGACGCTTTCATTAAAAGAGCACTCGATGAAGATGGCCCGTAGCGATCCGGCCGCCAGCTTGGACGCTGCAATTTCCCACACGCGCTTGTTGCGAGGTTCGAGTGAAATGGAGTCGGGCTCGATATCTCCGAACACAATCATTTCGCTGCTCGTAAATGTATCACGGATGAAAAATGCGGAGCTCTCAACCGTAGACCAGTTCGTGTCATTCACAGAAGTCACGGAGAGCCGCGGAGAACGGGACGAAGGGAAAATGCTGTCAGTGGCTGATTAACACTCGAGCTGTGGGTGAGTTCAGTTTTGCTGATGGTACGACAAGCACCTACCCTGCATCGTGGTGATCCCCGGGTCTTGCTCGTGACGGAAGAATCAATGGGTCTGACGAGAAGACAGCGCTGCCAACGCGATGATGCCGCCCAGTCTCTGGATGATAACGCTGTCGACAGCGGCCATGGCTAACGCCCAGACATCTGGTCAACAAGCCCTCACAGACTCGAACGTAGCCCTTGGCATCGCCACGGCCAAATCGTGGGTTCCCTCCCTCGACTAGGCGCTGGTATGTGATTAGACCAGCTCCGCCATCTTCGTCAGAGAGGTTGGGCCAGATGACATCATTGAACATATGGTTTTTGATCGCCGAAATGACGGATGGTAAGGCAGCAACCGTTTTGGGGCCGTTTCCAGCTTCAACTATGGGAGTGTTGATGGCCAGCCCGGCCAAGTGGTCGAGGTGGGGATGCGTAATGAGAACCGCGCCGATGATTTCTCGGAAGACATATGCTGCATTGGCGCGGGCCGTGACATTGGGGAGATTCAGCCCGATGAAAGGTCCCTCCTTCATCAACCCCCGTCCACTCTTTGTCTCAGGGGTATATTGCTCGAGGATTCGAACGATCCCTGCGACAAGAGTCCCTGCGTCGACTGCGATGACTGAGCCCTTTGACCATTCAGTCGACGTCGATCGAACCAAGAGACCGCTGATGCTGTCTTCACGAGGCCCCCCAGAAGGACCCTTCATAGTTGAGTCTGATTAGCGTTGTTTATGTTTTCATCTGCGGGATCCCGAAAGGAGCTAGCCCCTTCGGTTTCAGCAGCCAGCTCGCAGATCATTCCAGCGAGCTGGTTAGTTACCGGGAACATCTTATAGGGGAGACCGGTGTCGACGCCGGGGCCATACCGCCTGAGAGGCAGATAGCATCAAGAAGTACCCTTGGCAGACGACCGGAGCAGTTTGCGGAGCCACATCATTCAAGGGGATCAAGGTAGGCAGGAAGGCAAGGAGGAAAGGAGATTGTAGGGGAAGGGAGTTCGGAACAGCCACGACTCACCAAGACAATAACCTGAAATGCTGCTCTATCAGTCATACCCTGGTTTTCCCGCCGGATGCTCTTAGTTTTCATCCTCGTTTTTCTCGTGCATGCGATCGATTCAGAGTTCGCCATTGGCCACAGCGTTGCTTTTCAGGGAAAAATAATTGCTTATACAGTAGGTATCTTTCCTGCTTGGCTACTGATTATGGTCAAATTTGAGGGGAATTCGATCAACACTATGACCAAGTTGCACGATATGTACTGGAACCCTGACTGTTGGGTGGATATTGCGGCGGGTTGATCCAAAGCACCGGGTCGGGAGATTCCTTCCCCCTGGGAAGGCGAACGCTTCGCAGATCTCCTTTTTGCTCGACTATTTTCCTCCCTTTTCCTTTTGGACTCTACCTTGAAATACCCCCCTTTCTCCGGGGCCGAGATCACAGAAAGCAGCAAGATGCAGACGGAGGATCAGCTATTTCGCGGGTTCATTGTCTCTTGATCCTGTGGGGGAAAATGATCGTTTATGACGCACCTGGTCCGGTTGGAAGGAGACGGGGTCTAAATTGATGACAACAAACGGTGGATCGTTCGCAGCACAAAGCTTTTCTACCTTGCTGGTTCTGCTTGGGGGAAAGCATTCCGGCCCTTGGGCATTGATCACTCAAGCTGCTTTGACTCTCCGTGATCCTCCCTGGCGCGTGTGACAGGCTGCGCCTGAAGTCCGAGCGCGACGCGGGGCTTCGTAGGCCCGGTTGTAATGGTGGCCGTCGCAAACAACCAGTCGTCTTTCCTTAACTGAACAGGACCGCACGACCCTATGGAAAGTGTGGAGAGAGAGAAAAGAAAGGAGGAGGTGAACCCAACAGTGTGATGCGTTGGTCTCCCCGTTTGATGAATGCTTAAGGTTCACGATGGTAACCCCTCATCGCTTACTTTGATCCATTGTCGATGACTCTTGGCTGAGATGGTAGTCATCATATCATCATGATTATTAGGATAGTCCAAGTTAATTCATTTATTTTAGGTTATTTAGATGTGAATCCGATCTGGCCTGATTTGTAAATTGTGGTGTCGGATTTATTCGCGCCGGGTTCGGGAACTTAATATCTGGGCCATGGATCGATGGATCATTTTCTCACAGGCAGCGATGCCTAAAACACGCCGCAAAGATGGGGGGGAAAAGAAAGGAAATATGGTCTTCATATATTAATATTATTATTAAGTTAGATTTGTATATTCTATACATAACAAGGTGAGTTTGATTGGTACATTAAAAAAAAAAAAAAGAAAAGAAAAGAAAACATATAGTTAGATGATACTAATACTATGACTCTTATATCTATATATATCCCAAATCATCAAAACGAAAATAGAAGCTGGCCATTCTGAATCTCATGAAGGTATCTTCACCAATTCATCCTCCTCCTCCTCCTCCTCCTCCTCTTCCTCATCCTCTTCCTCATCATCATCATCATCATCATCATCATCATCATCATCATCATCATCATCATCAATATCTTCTCCTTAGAAGTCATCATAGAAGAACAACAAGAAGCGAGAAGTCACCGAAAGGGCAAGAAAAACAAAACAAAAAAATAATGGAAAAAAAAAAAGAAAAAAACATCCAGCTGAACAGGCTAAAAGGCCACATCCTTGCCCGACCCGTCCAGATAATCCTGGGGCGGGCAGTGCCGATAGTGGGAAGACGATTCGGAGCCCCATCGAGTTCACCGATGCACCTATGAAACTATGATGCTAGGTACATATGTACCTTGCTGCAAGACCACAGTTGCCCAATATTGATATCCCTGATGCTTTAGAGTGTGTGTGTTATTTTTTCTTTACGTCGGTAAGCGGCCACGCGGCTGCATAGGACGGACGACACCGTTCATAGGTTAAGGTGCGGTATCCTTTGATCTAACTAAGTACGGCACAGAGTTCCTAACCCTGATGATTGACTAGTATGATACCTATTTCTTATTACGATGGTGATCTACCATACTATGAGATCATTGTATCTAAGATCCTCCGCACACGATAGGATTTATCAGGCATACTATAGTATCAGGGTAGTAGTGACTAGTTAAGTGCAAATAAATCGAGTTGGGCATAAGCCCAGGGATGATGGTTAGGTACTTGGTTGGCCTACGAGATATATGGTGCCACTGTCCAGGCGGGTTATTATTATGATATGATAGCACTGCTGGACCATTTAATCATGACCTTTGTTAAGTTAGGTATATTATTACTACCACATCTAACTAGTACTAGTAACTACTAGTAGTAGTAGTCAAATGAGTTAACCCACTTTAATTACAGGTTGGCATGGACTAATTTTATATTAGGGGTATAAGTTAGCCAACCACCGAGCGACTGATGAGCAGCATATTAACCAAAATAGGTAGGAGCATCGATAGACGCTCTTTCGGCCACAAAAACAGATGTGCCGTGCCGTACTAACATAGAAGTGGATGCTCATTGCTGACGTAATATATATAGCTCGTTTCACAGCCGATCATCGCCCGCTCATCAGCGCCCGGGAGCTGTCATTGAATCGATAACCTGAAAAGATGCCTCTCGATAGTCATGTATGGGCGGTGTCCGAGCGAGATTTCAGAAACATCATCAGCTTCTGTGTCCGTTATCGACGGCGCAGCTCAGCATTCGACCAGCACACCTATTCACGAGATGAGAGTGACGGGAAGATCCACCGTTTGCCGGATGTATTATTACTATTATTTCTGTTATCCGTTCAAGCCTTTTGACCACCCGGTCCAGTCCATCTATCTGTCCATGTGCTCTATTAATATACCCTTGATTGTCTCGCTTGGGCCTTCGGTGTCTGTCCTACCATCACTGCCTGCTAGATGTAAGTTCAAATCATTTCTTTGCCAATATTTGGCCTTATTCGAGCCCTCTCCAATGTAATGCCCGCTAATGCAAGAACGTAGAAGGACTGCTACTTGCTCCAAGAAAGACCGGCTTCCCACGACTGTCACCAGGAACCCCCGCGGGATTTTAATGCCCGCATTATCATCCCAAGATCTGTTCGAGATCACAGTTCTGTACCAACTCGTGGTTATGCCGTTCCAGGATTGCTCGACTGTTTTGTGCTACTGATCAGCTGGCCCCATAATCGGGGCGGTGACATCCGGGACTCCCAGTTCTTGACCAGGGAGCTTCTCTTAGGGTAATTATTGAGAAATTCTATGATGTGATAGCATTGTCAGCCGGTAGGCGCCCTGTTAAACCGGTTGAGCGAGATGTGGGATTTCGTAAGCTAGCGAGAGCCTCATGGAGAGTGATAAACACACGTAATGTCATCAGGCTGGCTCTATGTAGAAGGGGTTCAAAAACGATGGCGTCAACCGGTCAACCGCTCTGATTGGCTAGACTCTATAAGAAACTTCAGCATAATCTTAGTGGCTACCTATCTGCACATCATTCAATGTAAAGTTTTAATTCTCGGTTCTCTTGTAAAAGTCTTCTTCCGCATATGTAATGACACCGAAAGCCTTCAAGACCTACCTAGTGGTATCCCTGCAGTGTGCATATGGGGCCCCCCCGTGTGCAGCAACTTCTGCCGCCTTGAAGCCTTGCATTCGCGAACACTCTCAATCGGTTCATCATCTCCTCCCGTCAAGTTCTCTTTGTTCTAGGTTAGCGTTTCTTCCTTGCCACGCTTTCGTTGTGCTAGTGTTAGCATGACGGCGCTGGTGAATCCTTTGGCGTCCGACCAGACGAAGATCAATACAGTTAGAAGTACTATAGCTATGTTGCTCTATAGATTCTAAGAGATGCGCTGGTACTGCATGGAAGGCCCTACCATTTGTGGTTGAAACTTCCATGAGGCGGGGGGAGTTCAAGGGTGGAACTCATAGTTCACCTCTGCACACGGGTTGTGATGAGGATATTTGATTGATACTATGTATGTAGTACCTATATTCTTCGAGCTTTCCAACTGTACTAATGTAATATAAACAGTGACGTCAACCATTAACAGGGTGGTATGATTGCAACGAACATATTTGTCAGTCCAATGTCCAGTACTACATGAAGCAATAAATCTAACATCAATTAATTAACAGTATTATTATTGTATGTGTGTGTATGTATTCGTTCAATGTCCGCAATTGCAGTTAAGGAGTCATTATCGGCAGTCGGTCTCGTGACTCCCGTCAAAGCAAATTGCCCGGACCCGCCAGCAGGCTGCTGGTTTGGATTTGGGGTAAACACATTTAAGTCATACTTAGATAGGTGTAAGTCACACTCTACCGAGTATTACCGGCGCCTCGAGGCTTTGCACCATATGCACCAACAACAGGGGAATATATTTTTTACATCTTATTAACTTATTATATATATAATAGTGTATAAAAAAAGGTCCTGCTCTGCTGCCCTACTTCCCGACTGGGCTTATTCAGATACCCGTCACTTAGGGCACCCACCACATAATGGCTATACGGAGCGATCCGGAATTATTTCGACGAATCATAAAAGAAAGAGAACTTTATTATAGTTACGGTCCGCGATGGATGATATGTAGGCACAGTACACTTCTCAGTCACAAATATGCATCATATAGCATGACCTATATTGAACTATACCTTATGATAATAAATGACTATGATGCTAGGTATACGTACATGTACATACATCACTATAGTAGGTACTAATTTAATATCGGATGGAAATCATACGTACATGCAGCCATGATACATATCATACGTAATGCGCAAAAAATGTACTTACTCACTTACTGTATGTATGTACATGTAGATCCTCAACTTCTATGATAGGGACTAATATGTATACGCGCATTTATAATTGTCTACCCAAAGGAGTCAGGCACCTGATTTAAGGTAATATTGTAATATAAGTGAGAATGCCTTTGTGAACATGCAAAAGAATCCATTGTTCTCCCGAAGTAAAACAAACAAGGGTGGGATCAAGAGATGGATGATTATGTAGGATGGACATGTACATGTACTGGTACTACCTAAACTAGGCCCGTTATTATCATGTCATGTGATGTCGTAGGACTGGTGGTTTAGATATACGTAATCGCTTCAGATGTTGAGATACCTACTATGATATTGATATATCGTATATGATGCACATGTAAAACCTTAAAGCGCGGGAAATCAAGTCCCGTATCCTGCATCATTCGATCTTTAAACGGGTTTAGAAAAGGGGTGTACTATAGACAATAATGCTATGGTACCCAGCTGGGTCATTTGGGGACCGACAAATCAAGTCCGTCAAGGAGGCCGGTACATACAATGATACTATATAGGAGAGGTCCTAGATATAGTTCGTAAAATGTTGATTCCTAAGGTACATACAATATCACACGCTTTCCTTTCCCGTTTTCCCTTCGCCGAATCATAAAGTCCCCTCCTTTGCCTCCCAAAAAGTTACCCAAATTGACGCCGGCCATGAAGCGCTAAAATCACAATCGAAGATGAGAGGTCTCGTCAAGTGTGCAAAAGACAAAGGGAGAAAGGAGTGGTCAGTATAGCGATAAGATCGACAATCAATAGGCGGGCGGATAGAGGAGAGGAGAGATAAGCGCCGTTGCTACCGCCCCCGTTCATCCTGTCGGTGCTGGTCATTTCCTACTGCAGCGTCATAGCTTGGTATGGGCGGGTGACTGGAGTATATTCTGTCGTCTTCAGAGGGTGACCGCCCAGAATCACTATTCCGCCGGCTGATATCCGGACTTGAATATTCTGGTGGCGGACTCGACATGGGCCCGCCTAAGGAGAATAACAGTCCCCCGTCGTGCATATCAGCCGCGCCACCATTTAATCGGCTGGAGCCTTCCCCAGCGTCCTCGTGGGAGGATATATGTGATAGCTGGGCTAGGGAAATGTCCGTTGGTGAGCGGAGGGGCCCGGGGCTCGTAGGGACAACTCTTGACCCGCTGACCCGAATGCCAGAGTCGAAATATCCACGAGTGGTTACCTGCGCAAAGATCTCCCGGCCAGATTCTAGAAGGATACTCCCGTGCTCGCTCCCATACGGTGGTGGTGGTGCCAGGCTACCAGTCATAGGAGCTAGGCCCCATTTTTTTACGTTGGCCTCGATAAAGACAAATCCCAACTGTCCAAAATTAACGTGGACAGAACATGGGCCGTTTGCACCAACCGTGGGAAAGAAGTTTTGCGACTTCAGGCCATGTACGACGTCATCGAGCTTTTTCCCGTTGCGCGTGAAGAAGATCGTACCCGATCGCGGTCGGTAGCCAACCCCGATCACGTCGCCTTGGGAATATTCCGGCCCGTAGTTCGACGCATTATTGAATGGTTGATTATATCTTCGATGACCAGTAGACTGATACGCGATCGACACTTTATGGTATCCTGTTTTCAAGGAAACACTCAACATTCCGCGCTATCCGAGCAACATCTAAATTGGTTGGATTGACATACCTGGTAGTCTGAAGGACGGGTAAGGCTTCGTAGTCATGCCAATGCTGATCAATGATGATTCAGGTTTATCGTATATCTTTGCCTCCCAGTAGTATACATCGTTCTGCTTCGGGACGGGGAGATTTGTCTGAACGCTGCATTCCGAGTCAAAGAATTCGATTTCAGTCCGGGCTTCAACAAAGCAATTTGCGATTTCCAGCTCAGGTTCAAACTCCCACGCGGACACTCCCTTTTCCTGGATGGCTAGAAATTGGGATAAGGAGATATCGGTCTGCAATGTCTCTGGAGGGTTGGCTTGGATAAATGCTATCGATCCACCCCTTAGGTCAGCTGCTATAAACACCGAGTCGACCCGATTGTCAAACCAAGGAACTGATTCCGCGCACCTTTTGCTCTAAGATACTCTGCCCGCGACAACTCGTCCATGCTTTCCAAGGCCGCTACCTCTTCCCGAAGGAAAGCTTGTTCATCATCATATTCGCCTGGTCTTCCTATCCGATCGAGGAGGATTCTTCCGTGGCGGGTATATTTGAAAAAGAAGAAGATTGCCAGAACGAGCACGGCGACCCCGACTGAGCCGAAGGCGGAGAGGATCCCGATGAGGATGCCTCTACCCGTCGAGCCAGGGTAATCACTAGCAGCGATATCACCCACATCATGAATCGGTTGGGAAGCTATCACATCGAGGGGTGCAATGGTGTTGGAGTCGCTGTTGATTAAAAGCTCCTTTGTGGAGCGGAGTGATGTGAGCGAGGTGGTGGCGGCGATTGGTGATGATGCGGCAAGAATCAGCAATGGGAGGAGAATGACCCAGAGCACACCGGAACCCGATGTCTCAGGCCCCCGCATGGCTGGCTCATCAAGTACTGGAAACGGCAGAGCCAGCAAACCGGTTCAACTCACGGTTCCTCGATAGATCAGATGGGTTTGTGCCGGTATCAAGGGAAACGGAGTAGGTAAATAGGATCTTTTGTGAGAGGATAGGCTGCAAAGGGTGTGGATAACAAAGTCGACCAGGAAACTAATATTTATTTTATTATTTATTATATTCTGTCGTATGTGATTTTGAGAGGCGAAAGTCGGCCGAGGAGGAGGGGGTGGCTCAAGAAACAGCCAGACAACTTGACGAACGATTAATTATTAGTAATATGTAATAATTCTTTAGTATCTAACTTATGCCTAGAATAGGTAGGTATATGATCCATATGGAGGGATCAGTTGGAGCGGTTGTGAAAGGTAGCAGGTATCAAAACATCCCAGTTCATTTGATTCTTGGTCTGCGTATATATATCTTTTACTATTGATATGTATAGTTATTCCAAATCTCGAATAAAACTCTTCATGACATTTAATTCTATTATAATAAGTGGATGTTCTGAAAGGAGCACCGGAAACGGGCGGCCCCATTCTTATTGCCGCTCTTCACCAGTCCCTCACCGCCCAATTTAGCTAACTCAGAAGCGTGGTCGTATGACGGTATGACCCGATCCGGCTTAGATGGGGCCGAGATGTCCCGTTCAGGGCATAGCGCCAGCCCTAGCCGCTTTTACCCGCCGCAGTTACCTAATATTAGATCTGTGTACTTTCATCCTAGTAGTGATGCATACTTAGATAAAACACGGAGATCGATGCTCTGGCACTCTCCATCTTTTCTTATTATTCCCAATTGGCGCCGTGTAATCTGATGATTGTACTCTCATTTGGGAAGAGCATCAAGCTGTATCCCCTGCGGGGTTGCGTCCCGCTGGGCGATTCCGTTTGAATACTCAACTTCCCAGACGTTTCTTCTACGTTTTCATTCTTCCCTACAGGAAATCATCCCCTTTCCCCCTCCCTGTCAAACTGGGTTTATTGCAAATGGGTATTTTTTACTTCTCACAGGTGCTCCTCTCGACACTCTATGATCCCTTCACTCCTGGTATAAATTAACGCATCTTGAGAGGACTCAGCACCTGTAACTGTGACGATTGATGTCAGGCTGGGACGCATATACCATGGCTGGTCATATCAGAATGGCGTATATTTGCCGTGCTCCAACCACCAGGAAGCCCCGTGTCGACTCCACGAATTTGATAAGGCTGAGGCACATTCGCCAGGACACCTTTTTTGTTTAAGAATGTGCCGTGTTTCCTAACCAGACCATGAAGTCCCCATTGTCTAGATAAAGGCTGTAATTATGCCGTCCATCCACAGTGCCTTAAATGGGGCTGTGTGGTGAGTTGCTACCCGCCCATGATCTGGCCCGCGATGTAAAGCAGAGGCACCGCAAAGGCACTGCTCTGGGGAAAAAACATATCCAAAGCCAGGAACGCCGAAAACAGGACTCCAATCAAGGATGTCGACTCTACTTTCAGCGGGCCAACATACAACACAGTATAACAGACCCAGGATCCAAGACCGTGGAATTGGATCTCGGGTTCGTGTTGGAAAACCTTTCGCTACAATTACGAGCACCGAATAATACCTTATAACCGAAGAAATGGGAGACGATCGCAATCCCTAATTCAAAAACAAGGACAAAGTTGTTCCCGAGCTGCTCGGTCTAGTTGGAGTCTGGGCGGAGCATTGGCTGAGGTGGATTGCAAAATTATGATCACTAGACCCGTGTTATATCTCCAATAACGTTGAAAAGGTACGTATATTGGAGGATCTTAACTCCATTGGATTATAATGAATGATAATGTTAACTATTTAATGGTGGTGCGTTACAAACGGCCTCTCAGTTTCGATCGCTTATCACATAGAACAGGCTTTGCTACCGAACTAGGGGTGGTAATTTTTGCGTAAGGATTTTCATCTATCATAACACGCACCATGATAGTATTTATTTCCGGTTTATTAAACCAGGGTCACCTCGTTCCAGACGCAGGCGCAAAACTCCTTTGCATCTGCTCCGTGAAAGCAACCGATGCGGCGATATGAACCATCTGCAACTGGCTCAATAATCAATCCATCGACAGCCGTCCACATGCCATCCCCATCTTGTCCTGTGCGCGGGGGAAATGCAATGCTAATCATCTGCTGCGGTATACTATATTCGCTTTCTCCGGGGATATACGTCCTCTTCGAGACGGCCAGAAGCAGAACACGCTTCTCATCCATCAAGCCACTGTCAATCTGTGCATAAGCAGCCGAGTAAAGTTTCACATCTACTTTGTGATCCCCCAATGCCGGGTTCCATATAATATACTGGGGTGGCTCGAATATGCCTTCCCTAACGTGAGTTTTAAACCTTAAATAGCCTTCCGTGACTCTTCCGAATGGCAATGCCTCATACTCTAGCCTCATGTGAGCGGAGAGAAAGACATTGACGTGGTACCATTCATATGTATGTTTTTCATAAAGTGAGCTAAATTGTATCGGGCTTTTCAAAGAAGCCCAAGCCCAGCTCGGGGCTGTATATTGTGGGCAAGGGAGATAAACTGCGCTTTGACTTGCCTGCCAAAGCAAGAGTCTCGAAAGTAGATACCCAGACCAAAGGCCTGCTAAGTATTCAGCGTTGACAAGGGTGTGGAAAGCCTCAGCTAGGCCAGCCAGTGCCCTTAACTTATCTCTAACGAATGTCAGGTTGCGCTGGGAATACATCGAGATGATGTACCCCCACATCCTTCCCGCTGATTGCACATCTAGCTGGTAGGCGTTTGTGGGGACGGACGAGTTTATCAACCCAAGAGGAAGCCTCCAGGCGCCGAAGCCTGCTGGGATGTTGATAGAATTTCCCAGATTGACGGTATGTTCTTGGCACTGGTATTGGAGCGTATGGCTTGCGTAAATGAGAAGCCTCGGCGACAGGAGTCTTTCCTGAAGCGTCCAGGCTCGGCCGTTCACCGGTTCATCTTGATCATCATACCAGCCTTCTGGTCTAAGTGAAACTGTACCTAGACCCCCATCTGGTAACCAAAAGGGCACCGTGAAAGATGATTCCGGTGACCGTCGGTCACTTAGGAATCCATCGTTTGCATCTCTGGCATTTGCTGCGACGATCGTTACCAAAGCATGCCGATATGTGTCGCACATTGCTGCGAGTTCCACTTTCATGTCATCTTCACAATGTTGAATAATACAAATGGAATCGACCCAAAGAAAGTCGATTCCAAGCCCCCTTGTGACGAGAATAGCATCCCGCAGAGTTCGGGATAAAGAATTCATGTCCAGTCGATTCAGCCTTGATGAAATGTTTTTTTCCGTCGTTACGCCCTTTTGATCTTTCCCCCAACAGTAGGAAAGTGCTGCGTAGCGGCCTAAACACCCCTTTGTGCTAAGGAGCCTCGGCGTGTCGGGATCATCCTGCGGACTCACCTCAATCAATCTTGAGGGAAGCGTGTGTGGCTGTTGTGGAGGGCAGTCTTGATGACTTCTACATTCGTCGAGCCACATTTGCGCCTGGCTCAAGGCTTCCGGTGAACTGACGTGAGGATTAAGGTCTCTAGCGGTCACGCAGTTTGAGGCCGGATCTTCTTTTCTAGTAAATGCGGTTAGATAGCATGCATATCCATTGATCCAGAGCCTGAAGCGATTTTTACCGTATGGCGTGAAAAGCTCTTGAACTGATTCAGAATCTCTCAAGCCGAATTCAATCTCTAGTTCAGTAAGCGGCGGATCCCCTTTGATCATTACGACTCCCTCTGCATCGTCCTTAAGGGACACAATTAGTTGGCACCATGAGCAACCAGTAGACGCTGAGTGGGTTATTGTGGAATGTGAGACGGTGTACTGAATGGTGTGGTCCCCACCATCCGATCGACACAGTTCCTTGAACGCTAATGTGGAAAAGATGTCCTTCCAACACTTTGTACAGACCAAGTCTTTTTGTAAATAATCGTTTAATGACATCATTCGAGGATCTTCAATCTTCGATTAAACTTAAAAAAAAAAGGGATATGCTGAGGACACGTTATTAGAACTATGATATGATAGAGATCTACCGAAAATCGGACTGATTATAATGGTTGCAGTAGAATCATCTTGCTTTCAATATTTCACCTTTCTCTTTTTCCCAAGTACCTTGAAAAGGATCGACACCTCGACCTTCGTTCAACGCCTCGTTGATCGCTTGTTCCGCCTATCCTCGAGGATCAGCCCGGAACGGGACTGTGAAAGGACTGAGAGGCGCTGAGTGAACAGCGTACATATGTATGAGTAATCACCGCTGTGTACCTTGGTGGAGTATATTCATGAATTGAGTGAAAAAGGGCTGAGCGCGTAGCGGCTTGAAGTAGCTCAAAACGTCCCTTTACATCACATGAAATCGTGCACGTACCGTGTTGTAGGGAAGAAGAGAATAAAATATCAGGACCCAATCGGTTAAGCACCACTCCCACATTACCATACCAATTTGGTTCTAGTACAGTACCATCGGTACAAGTACACGCTATCGCCTACGACTAAACGACAAATGAAATTATTAGTCAGTCCCCACTCCGATTGGGGTAACCATAACCAAATTGATGAAGATATCCATAAGAGTAACGACGATTTTGATTGATATTAACATCAGAATAGTAATCGGGATACTGAGAAGCACGAGGAAACTTCCTGGTAGCGAGATCCTTCGGCTATATATTAGTTCTTAGACTCCAGGCACCGTATAGAGTCGGCCAATGTTGTATGATCTCGAACCTCCCAAAGCATACGAGGGGTTGATCTATTGGGGACCATTCTCAGGGCTGTATAGTGCGGAGATGGACAAAGCTATAGGCGGGAGCCATAGTCATCATCATTGACGATTTCGCGCACTACTCGGGGAATATTTTTGAAATTGAAGGCCGACTATACTCATCAGTGACTAGAGGAACATGTCTTCCTTAGGATATCAGCTTAGTGGCCCGGAGTCCAGACTCACATATAACAGCCCGATTCTATACAACTTGGGATCACCGTATCGAGGGTTTATTCATTTAGTATGCTCGGGCAATATATAAATATAAGAACACAGGAAGCCTTCTCTTTAGCTACTGGGCAAAATAAACGATGGAGCAACACATGGAGCAACACATAGCCCCATGTTTAATTCACGCTCAAAAGGCTTCAAAGTCTCTGTTGGCCGTACGTCGTTCGAATCCGGGACTGCGCATTATGATATCGGCCTCTATTGCTTTCCCAAGGCCTTATATAGAAGGGAAATAATCGACGATATAGGTTCTATCATCAGTATGGAAAATTCTCACGGTGCAAATATCCAAAAAAAAGTGTGTCTATACAGCGCCTTCCACTACCTCCCTGGTTTGACCTGACTGCATAGACACCGAGCTCTGACCAAGATGGCGGGGAATTTCCAGGGCACTGGGAGGTAGATCGACACACCCGTTCTAACCACAAGGCCACCTTGGTGTAGTGAGTGATCAACCAAGCGCCAATTCAAAATATAACCTCTAGAGATGCCTAAACCGAGCCTATACCCTAGAACCAGCTCTATCCTATCTACCATTACATACTAAGTTGGCTAGGTTTGGCTTCCTTTTAACATTACCTCCTAATGGGTTTCTTCGTCACTTATTGTTGCATAGAATATAGCAAGTACATTAGGCAGGTACATATTCCATCTTGAAGCTAACAGGGAGAGCCAGGTCGGCAAGTTTTGACATTGAACCCTTTTGCTTCTCGCATTCATCGGCAGCAACTATCCAGGCTTTTCTTTTGCTTTCTTTTGCCAGGATAAATAACCCAGAGCTAGTACATATATAAGACATAGATTGGCCTCTATTCGCACTAGCTATACGGAATGAAATAGTCTAGCTGTCCTCGTTATGTAGCTAAGTACCTGTTGCTGCCGCTGCAAGAATCTGAATCCCGTCTCTAGTGTCCAGATCCATAAGTGTCTTTGGTTTGTTCTATGATGTCTAGTCATCAAAGTGACAATGTACGTCTCTAGCGATCCAGAGGGCCAGCACGAATGAACTCGTATTTTTACTTCAAAATTGATTGGGAGAAGAATGGAAAATTCGTAGTGTCCTATTTTCACTATCTTAACAAGCAGTTGGTGGAGAGCCAGGAAATTAGCGAGATATCGGTCGTGAATCTGAGCCCGATCCCTAAATGGGCATGGAATAATTGTAATATATTCTCTCCTTTAGTAGTGCTAAGAAAATCCCAAGAGGACCTTCCGTTCTGGCCCTTAAGAAAAATTGAAGTCCCAGATAATTAATCAAAAAATTGAGCTATACCTTTAACTGACAGTCGAATAAGATTTATATAAATAAATACCTATTTGTACTTGTGCTTCTGGAGAACGAAGTGACAGTTTCATTAGTATATCACAGTAGTCTACCTATCATCATCTTAGCATACAACGAAATTTTATCAATCCTAAGGTTCCCATTTCGTTGGACTCATAGCTACCTAAGGTGAACCCTCACGTCTACATCAACCAAGGTTCTATCTATAAGCCGTAATTGTTAATCGTCCCCGGATTCGGAGTCATCAACCCAGCCATCTTCATATGCTTCGAGGATCTCGCCCAGCCCGTTCAGCAACGTCTCTCTTTCATCTACCCCAACCGCTTTCCCGGAGATTTCCTGTAATCGTTTGATCCTATCCCCAAGTCGTGAGGTAGTGGATAGTGCAGCATGAATTCTGATCCCACCGTCCCGAATAGAGCAGGGAAATAGATTTTGCGGATAGCTGTCAAGAATGGGAAATCTTAATGGTGTGTATAGTCTGTGAAAGCAGCTATGATAGTTAATAATGAAGCCAAACGCGACTGTAAACTCGACAAAGCTATGGAGAGTGCCTTCATTAACTATAATATCGATAACGTACCTTTCAACTCTAGGATCTGATTTGTCTAGTCGCAATCTAGAATTGGTTTCGGTTTCGTCTTGGATATCTTCGCAATTCATCTGGGACTCTAGGCCACGGATGATATGAACTTGATTGAACAACCGCGGGTTCCCTCTGGCAGGATCATGAAAGGTGAAATTTATGTCAAACCCGACTGTAAGATCGACCCTTGCCTCATTCCCTCCCCTGTTGGCTGGTGGCACTTGTTTCTTTGGGTCGGAAAATTGATCTCCGATGATGCCGGACTGAAGCTCGTAAATTTTCTGTATTCCGCCGCCTTCACCCATTAATGAACTTTCAAAATCATAATAGGGTCGAAGACGGGAAGGGAGCGTAGCGGTCTCAACGGCAGACGCAATCAAGGCAGAAGTATACCATTCCGATTGCGGATTCATCGATAAATAGGGCGGGATAGAACACGGGGGGTCTAGAATTGGGCAGTATATTGACGATTGAGGCGATGCCGCATGAAGAGTTCTTGCAACATTGATCTGGAGCAGTGCCCGCTTCCGCTGCTAACACACTCAGTGAATAGGCGCTTCCAAACGGGTCACTTGATTTTAACCTACTTGGTGTACCTTCACGCTATCCTCAAGAGCCCACACCCAGATACCGACTTTTCCATATTCATCTCGCAACCTCTCTACGTACTTTGAGACGAACCCCCCCCAGGCATCGTCAGAGCTAGTAAATATTTGGAAAGCACGTATATGATCACATTCTTCCGAGAATGGCCTTATATCTCGATCTAACAAATCCTGTTCTTTATCTAAATTCGAAAATAGATCACCGCCAACGCTCCAGTCATCGAAGGGCATTAAACTTGAATTTAATTCATAGTCATTTAGCTGTACTATTGATCGTGGATGGTAAAAGACCCGGTTGAAGTCGGACCAATACCGAACAGTCTCAGGAGTGAGCGGTGGGGGTGTAAGTTGAGCATCGAGGAACGTTTGATATTCGCTCTGTAGGATTGTGGGCTGCCTTTGGACGACTTCATTTCCATCCCTGATGCCAACCTTAGCAAATTTAAAAGCGCAGGAGAGCTTAGCTTACCATAAACTCTTTGGAAGACTTGCTTGCTCCTCCAATTCGTATAACGCATTATATTTACGGAGCGCCCCAAAGCCTCCTTTTAGATCATATATCAACGTCCTTGGCGTGAACGTCTCCGCTCCATCCACTCCTATGCCAGGACGAAAATGAACATCGTGATCTACTAGGGATTCTTCTTCTCGATTATACGTGAAATATGACTCCTAACGAGGTATCAGTCTAGCTTCTCACCCATGATTGCGACATCAGTCAGCACCTGAAGATTCCAGAAATGTGTACCTAGATAATTGCTTCGCTGTCCAAGTTGCAGACTGATGATCTCATGCATGCTTAAGGGCACTTAGACAAGCGAATTACATGGGAACCAAACTTGAGCACCGCTAGTACTAGAAGAGTAATTATGATAGTATGGACTTTGTCGATTAACGGTAGTGACACGTTTCGATGTTTTCGAAGATCAGAGTCTCGGAGACCTCATTTACGTGTGACGCGTTGGTGATAAATGCAAGCTAGTATCAGACACCATGATTGTTCATTAGAGGCAAGTTAATAGAGGCTTGCGAATATGGAATTCGATGGTTTCTCGTTACAAATCGCAAGAGTAATAATGATTACCCAACTATCATTGTAAGGAAACTGTTCCACGTGATGCCACTAATACCAACTTAAAAATATGGAAATTAATCGCCTGTGGCCACTAAAAACCACAGCCGGAGATTGGCCGGTCTGGTAACTCCGGTTACCCGTGGCAACCAGACTGCCCAAACTAGTATGATATGTATTATTGTGATCACTGGCAAAGTACCACAGAAAAGAGACTATAACGCCGGAAACGTAATCGGAGATCATTCATTCCATACTTGCAAACTTGCAAATCCCAAATATATTATCATAGTGGGCTCATACCTATTATGCTTTGCTCTCGAATAATTTGATTGAATCGAACGAAAGATGGAACCTCTTTCATCAACAACGCCCACAAAAGCACCACTAGTTCCTGCTCCATCTGAACGCATCAACCAACAAAACGTAGTCAGCCCAGCGTCAATCCAAGCCGAACAGTTGCATTTCCAGCAGAAGCAATCAGACGTACAGGCAAAGATCGCCTTCATCAACAGCCTTACGCGTTCAAATATTCAAGTTCCAATGCCGCAATCACCGTCAAGTTCAGCCGCTATGCAACGGGCGGTTCTCGGGCGTGAAGAGGCTGAATCTACGCTTTCCAGAGTTATGTCGCAATTGGCTGACTCCCAAGCCAGAGAACGTCGGATAAGCGAAAGACTTGAGTCCTTGCTTGAAGAATTACAGGCTGCTAAGGAACGCCAAGCACATGAAAGGTTGATATTTGAGAAGGAAGTTAGAAAGGCAAGAAAAGAGGCCTTTCGGGCGAGCTCAACTCTGTTAAAGACACAAGAAGACTTCAAACTTTCGAAGGAAGAGATCAAGGTTCTAAAAGAGGAGGTTAAAGTTGAGAAGGAAGCAAAAGATAGAGCTAAGCAAGAGGCATTCGAGCGCGCCTATGCGCTCGCTGGCCTTACCGAGGAACTGGAATTTCTAAAAGGAAAGCTGCGGTCTCTTGAAGCGGATAGTCAGTCGGATGTACTCGAGGCTAGGGCGCGTGACATGTTCAGAGAAAATGCTGAGAGAACCGTGGTCGCAGAGAAAGATCCTTCGTTCCTGACTCCTACCTCGCGACCGCCAAAGAGGAGCGTTAATGATACTGGTGGAATCGAACAAGCGTGTTCCGGCGACGGTGGCTACCAGACTGATGAAACACCATCGAAAAAGGTTAGGCTATCTCGCCGTGCATCGAACAAAGAGAATCGAGACCCAAATAAACTTGACTCAGAGTGTGAGCTCATCGAGAGCCTAAATGCGGACATTAAGTGGGAAAGACGTCAGAGAGTGAAGGCAGAAGACATGGTGCAGTTTTTGAAAATGGAGTGTCAATTCAAGCGATGTTCTTGCCGGCTCGCAGAGCGTTTGGGAATCGAATACATCCATGACGGGGAATGGTATCAGAAATATAGGGAACAACACCTGCAATCTGGCGTGGAGGGCGCGATCACACAAGAGAATAAAGGAGGTAGCCGCCAACAGTCAGCTAGCGAAACCGGAAATGCCAAAACCACTGAGGCTAATCCATCAACATTCGCTCAACCTCCCACCGACACTTTCATTCGTCCATTAACATCCGTGCTCAATCAAGGCGGCAGTGACTCTGGAAGGGACAAGGAGACAGTAGAGGAGCCTCTCATCACCTTCTCTCCAACGACTGGGACATTTCGAGCCATTCCATCACCGCAGCGAGACTGCAAGAGCCGGCCACATGAAGACCCTTTTGCACCTAATAGCTCAGAGTTAGCGCCCCATTCGTCGATCCAACGGGATTCTCATGGACACCTGGATGAATGTGGACAACATCAGGGAAATCAATTGGCGAAGGTGACGCTTAACTCGTACTCACAACTTTCTACCGAACCCTCCCCCGCCGACACGTGTGATAATCGGCTTAATGCCGAGAACTGTGGATTATCGCCAAAGAGCGACAAATGTCCCGAGAATGAAGACGACACCGCAGCGAAGTCCATTCCCCTACTCCCCGAAGATGGCTCGGCCAAGAACGCCTTCGCTACAATTCCTGGCACTCCAATAAGCCGAGAAGAAGCACTTGCACAAATCAGGGCGCGTAGGGATAAAGCCCGCAATATGCTGAAGAGGTCTGCCAGCACGGGCGAGGTCATGAGTCGCCCTAGAGCAATAGGGATGCCTCCTCTCAGAGCGGAACGTCATGGATCCTGGTGAGGGGTCGCTGTCCTGGTATTGTCTAAACGAGAGTGATTATTTTTAATCTGAAATGACTTGCATCCGAGTTATATGAGGTTGAATACTTCTTACACATATAGTACATAGGGCGATATTCAATATTCTTCGTTTTCTTTGCGAGATACGCCCGGATGAGGGTCAGAATAGCAATTAGGATGATACAGCTTTGATGAACTTAACTCCAAAACTAGAAGACCAATATACAACTGCCGTAAGAGTCCCGGCTGGGGTACCAGGAGCGTCTGAAACCCATCTTCGAGGGTAATTCACGATAGCCCGATATTGTGACAATGGGTCTGACATGTTCGTAATATAACTAGAGATGGAACGGGAAGTCAAACCGCCTAGGTAGCATCATGAAGCTATTGAAAGAAGGAATTATATGTACATGCTCTGCCTGTCCTTGTTGGCCTCAGCAGGGTTAAGAAAAGAGAAAAAGAAAAGAGAAAAATAAAAGGAAAACAGGAAGAATTACCGGTCCAGAGAGGAACCCGTGATATGTAGTCATTGCAAGCGAAACACCCACATACGTAAACATTTGGCTTTCCGCGGGCCACAAGTACATAGGACAAAATAATGCATATAGACAATGAGTATAAAAATTATAAGGAAGCGGACGCTATAATAAAAAGTATGTACGTCAAAATATAGGGATTCCACAGCATCTGATTCGAGTTTCGTCTATTTGGGCCTTCCGACCCCACCAGAGAGTGAGAAGTTCGTCGACGAAGATGCGATCTGTCGCACTCCAAGGGTCGAGGCCCATCTGTGTCATGTCTGATGTCGTTATTGATACTAGCTCCGTCCGGGTATCATGGACATTGCCTTCGCGTCGAAGATCTATATAGCCACCAGAACGGAGCAGAGGTTCACTCGGGTCATGTTCCTGGAAAGAATTTTCAGTTACTTCGTCAATGTCACCGTCAATTCTAGGCTCGTGCTCATAACCGCTCTGGGAACCACTGTCCCTTTGATCGTATTCTGCATCATCCTGCCGCAGGATAGCATCCGATAGGGTAGTGAAGATGAGAGTCGTCAGGCGACGGAAATAGACAATCAAGGCTATTTCTTGTGGTTGTTGGTTGAATTCCTCCGAGTGTAAACTCTGACGACGGACTGATCCTGATGGGATGCTTGGGCCCCCAACGTCTGCCAGGAGACACGCATCTAGCTCTGCCTGGTCCAATTCCTCCTCCGACATGCCCGCCCGTCTCTCGCCAGCAGATGCCCACCAGATAAATGATGTGTATGCCAACTGTGGCCAGGAAAGCTGCTCGACAATTGAAGCCGATGTTAAGGTGGACGAAGCGTCTGAGTCGTAGTTCCCCTGCTGATCAAGTGAACTGTCATTACGGGGGAGTCGACGAAGTCCATCGCGTAGTGATACAAATCGGCGCATATCACGTTGGGTAGCTCTCAGAAGCGTGGGTTCTGCTTGCTTTGGTTTCTTAGATATATAATGTAAGATAGTAACCCTCGGGTAAATCCTTTGGGGAGCATGTTTAGAATAAGGAGGTAGGGTGACCAAGACATCATAAAGGTCGGATTTCAGAGTTAAAACATTATCAGTAGTACATGCAATCCAGCCTGGGACCGGCTCTCCGCTGACACGAGAGGTTGTGAAAGAGGAAAGAAATGGTATGTCATGAATACCGATGTTAAAAAAAGAACGAGCTTTAATGGGTGGTACTGCGCGTTCTGGAAGCAGCGAGAGGAGTGACTGAGGCAGGGAAGCGAGTAGAGAAAGGTTGTACACTGGAGGATAGTCAGCAAACCAGAAGGAGAGAAATGACACAACTAGACCTTACCGTAATCACATGGCTGCTGGACTGGCACTTCGGTAACCAGAAGAATCCGTTTGCGCAACAGAGATGCTCTATATAGTGGGAAGATAAGTGGTCCAAAAGAATTTATAAGATCGGGAAGCGAGAGGGCAGGATGAAATGGTGGCAGGGCCGGCCTGATCATTTCCAGGGCAGTGGCGTCACTGAAGGCGCGGCTACGTTGAAGCGTATCCGTCTGAGATTCGGGCTGCGAGTCTTGCGGAGAGTCGGTTGGGGGCTTCCGGGGTGTAGCAGAATCATTCTCCTCGATACGATATCTCTCCCAGTAGTCGACAAGCGGCTGCGTGTCCGACGGATCTTGAGCGCATCCCCTGAAAGATTATCATAAGCTTCCTGAGCGTAAGCGACAACCCCAGGAGACCAACAATGCTAATTCCTTTAGACCTGCGGCATGTCTCCAGCTCTTTCCAAGTCTACCAGAGCTCAGGGGCACCAATACACCCACAGCTAACATTAAGGCGTTACGCTCTGCCTCGGCGGCGGGCCGGTTCACGAAAGCACTGATGCCTGCATAGCTATCATGAACGAAATACCTAACATAATGTGTCTTAGCTGTCGTCGCTAATTACAGTCGGTATAGAGCATACACTAGATCTTCCGCAACATTGTGTAGTCCAGATGGAAGAGACTTATATTCAACAGCGCCCTCGAGTTCCACTAGCAACTCCGCACATTAGCTAGATTTAAAGGGATTATAGGGAACTGCGCACCATCAGGAATGGAACGACTCCAAGATATCATGTATCTATGGAATTGTATTAGCACTTCCACAAAGCAGAGACATTGGGCGAAATGCGGGCTGACCCAGCCTTGATATCAAAGAGGATCAGGAACAACCCCGCGATCACGGGCGGCGACTCGAGCAAAGTGGATTGAGAGAGACTGAGACGCCATGATGCCCTCCGATCTAATTCCGAGGTCATTGTTATGTTCAAATGCTGACTGGCAGCTCGTGGTTGACAGCATTGAGTTGAATTTGAGGGTGATCTAATAATATGTAGTAGATTGACTTGTAAGTTCTTGAAATTTTAACTTGTTAGCTTACATACTTTGGGTGCTGCAACTACTAGTAACGTTCCGGCTCACTGCTTAGGGTAAGATTGCCGTTGGTTGCCTAGCAAAGTCACGTTATTATCACCCTGCCTGTCTATAACGAACTCTGCTAGCGTTATAACGAACGGATCACCTCAGAATTCTACTCTATAACGAATCGTCATTTACTATAATATGTACTGTACATCCTTGATTCTGCAGTCGGTTTTTTTTTCTCCGTCATTCGCTCCTTTCTCTTCCCATGTTTCCCGCCGCATCCTTGTTTGGATAACAGACTCGATTACCCCAGACCTTAAGTTCTCTAACGGTTTTGACCTCCTTAATCGTGAATATTTCCGAGTCGATCAATCAGGCCTAGTGCACTAAATGCCAGAATTTCCGCAATATCAATAAATTTGAACAGCTCAAAATGGGAAAACTGGAGTTGTGCACCCGTCACGGATCCAAAGGGGATTAATAGATGATTTGTTTTCGTTCGAAGGTCCCATTTCTTCCAAGAGCCTTCCTGTGAGTTTTCTTATTCCATATTCTCTCTTATTGGTCATATAGCGATAGGGCAAACTGGCCTCCTAGACTTATAACTCGTCTTTAACCCGGCCCATTTGCCTGTTCCATTTGGTTCTGCGCTAACCTATGAACTAGGATGGTAGCGTTGGTTGAACATCTAATGATCCTATTAAGAAATTGGTAGAGATTACTTGTAACGTAGGGAGGTTCGAAAACTTTAGCTTTAGAGGACGATTTGGGATGTCCCGCGATTCATATATCACTATTTTATCCAAGCCTGCTGCCATTTTTTTTCAACGGGAACTTATATCGCAATTGCATAAATTTGGATTCTCTATCGTGGAGACGACCGCCATAGTCTTTAATAGCGTCATTCGATTGTTATCAGTATCTTATATCAAGAAAGAAAAGATGTAATGTACATAGTGCCTTGAAAAAAAATTACAATATTAACTAGTATATTCCTATATCATAGTAACACTTATAGTATTAAAATAAATGCGGGTGCTGTCAATATTACTTATCACAAAATCATCCATCATACAAGAGTGACATGGAATGATTCCATGTTGGGGAAAATCACGTGTATCCATTAGGCGCCAATACGGTAAGAACTATTACACATAACGCAACTATTATCCGATGTCGTTTTTGGAGGACATAGAAAGAAAGCACATACAGCAGTGTCTAATCGAGCCTTAGCTCTTGTGGAACTTTTCACGAAAAAGGCAGATTTCCTAAGAATAGTTACAGAATCCAACCCATCACGGCATGGACAATGTCCTCTACCTCTCTCAGCCTTCTAGGTGCGACTATGGAGAGGATAGTCATTTTTGTCCATTAGAATAGTGGATCGTGGAGCGGACGTTTGGCTGTTTGGTAGCAAGGCGATTAGGTCGTCTTCAGAATGCCTCTACCTCGGATCTCAGCGAGCTCTAGTTGATGGTCGCATTCGTTGGCTAAGAAAAGAAATAATTTTAAATTAGGACCGTCCGACGTTGCAAAAGAAAAGACCGAGAGAAGATATGGGCAAATCATGTGCAATCAAATCTTCACCCATTGGGCTGAAAATCGTATCATAATCATCGTCGTATTCATCGATGTCGTCCTCGACGTACGGTTACTGTTGGGAAATAAGGCAGTAAGGCAGTAAGGCCGTAAGGCGGTGAGACACCAAGCTCGGATATATCACAACCTCGACCACTGCCCATTTCCAGTCGAGAAAAGAAGTAAGAATAAGAAGAAATAAGAACTCTGTCCCCCCCCCACCTTTGCGTACGCTGAGGTATCCGTAGTGATACCGACAGTTACAGTCTTCGCTGCTCCTGTTGTTCATCTCGCTCCTCTTCAATGAGTAGTCCTAGGCGACTCTGAGGATGCATCGAGACCTCAGGCTCCTGTTCGAGTGGTCGCTTCCTGGGATGGCTATGACAGCAAGGATTGATACTGTTCGCCGTATTTTGGTCGAGTTCCTGGAGAGGCTGACGAACTAATTTTGGCACCTTCATGGCTGTATCAGCATATCCATGCATTCCCAACACAATAACAACTTACATGTTCCTGCCGGAGCCCCTGATTTTAGGATGGCCACAACAGCGAGGAAGAGAGAACATAGACATGATAGCTATAAGAGCTAAAGGATAGGGAGAGCTCCTGATTAGACCAAGAGACAGCCCGGTGGCAATAAACAGATCAACAGCGATGAGAAGTGAGAATCTACTATAGCAGATATGCTGTCGTGAGACAGAAGCGTAAACAAAGGCAGGTCAGGCGTTGCTCCAACCGCTACGATCCAAGGACTTCCTAGAACCGCGCACGTACTCAGACCCGATAGCCGGAAACGAACATCTCAAAAGAGAGTCGGCCATAACGACTGAGGCATTTTCAGCAAGGGATACAGGATAGATAGATAGCGTGGTCGACGAAGTCTAGAAAGCAAAGGCGATACGGTGAAATTATCTTCGGCTTTATGTGGGGCTGAATTTAGTCTAGTGCAGATTAAGCAGCCAATTAAATAATCGAGCAGAACGTGTTAGAATATTACGTAAGATCCGGTGCGACATAAAAACGACCTTCCAATTCCACTAGTAAACTATCATAGTTTAGGTTAGAATGTTAGGTAATAATTAAGCAGCCCAGCTTCATAGGTACCTCATTATGTACATATCATCATAGTGCCGATCCGATCGGCGCGAAGGCGCGCTAATCATATACATTGTCAGAGGACAACAGTGCAAACATACCCAAAATGTATTAATCGACCGTTTGCAACGTTCAAATATATGATAGAATATCCTTAATGCCAAAGTGTCCTCAGCGCTGCAGTAATCATCACTCAGGCTAGATGCCTCTTTTTTGCACGGAGAACGTTTCTCTTCCTTCTACGTCTCATATAAACTAAACGAGGGATCACCCTCATTCTTGTATCTTCCTTTTATAACTCAATGCCTTATATTACCCTCATTAATTCAACTCATACTGTGACTCTTTCTCTCCATTTGAGTGAGGTAATTCATTATTCCTTCGAGACATTATCATTGGGCTGGCAACTACCGGAGAGGGCATCTTGTCGCTAGGAAATCCCAAGTATCGAGGTATGTGGCGGAATCTGTGCGCCTACTCTTTCATACTGACAGTTTCAGGAGGGAACGTCAGACATGGCCCCTTGTGGCCGACGGAAACCACCGTCGATCTCGCTGTGGGGAATATTCCCTGTATTTTCTATACCTTTACTTCAATTTCTTCTCTTCCTCGCCTGCTTTCCTCTCTCGACGTCCGCGGTGGGGCCGGCTGTTCTTGGAATTGATGTCGGAGCCGAATACCTGAAAGCTGCACTAGTGAAACCCGGAATTCCGCTGGAAATCGTCCCTACCAAGGATTCAAAGAGGAAAGAGTTCGCAGCCGTTGCGTTCAAACCTGCGAGAGAGAGCAATAGCCCTTTTCCCGAGCGATTCTATGGTGCCGATGCGTTAGCTCTTGCGGCAAGATTCCCTGACGATGTCTACACAAATCTCAAGGTATTACTTGGTGTCCACTTCGATGAAGGGGACAATGAGGTGGTGAAGGTGTTTCAGGATCGGTATCCGGCGTTGAAACTTGAAAGTGCATCCAATCAGCGTGGAACAGTTGGGCTTAGAAGTCCGAGACTAGGCAAAGAGGAAGGAAGAGACGCATTTCTGGTTGAGGAAATCCTTGCCATGCAGCTAAAGCAGGTCAAAGCCAATGCTGAAGCTCTCGCTGGTAAGGGAACAACCGTGAAAGATGTGGTTATAACTTACCCACCTTATTACACGGCGGAGGAGAGAAGGAGCCTCGAACTGGCAGCGGAGTTGGCAGGTCTAGAAGTTCAAGCTTTAATCAGTGATGGTTTAGCCGTTGGTCTAAACTACGCAACCAGCCGTACCTTTCCTAGCGTCACCGAAGGACAAAAACCAGAGTATCACTTAGTTTATGATATGGGAGCCGGCTCCACTAAAGCTACGGTTTTACGATTTCAGAGCCAGACAGTGAAAGACGTCGGTCGATTCAATAAAACTGTCCAAGAAATTCAAGTCATGGGAACCGGTTGGGATAGAACTCTTGGTGGCGATGCCCTCAACCAGCTCATCGTAGATGACATGGTCAAGAAGTTTATCCAAGAGAAATCGAAAGATAGCATTGCAATGGATCACGTTCGGTCTCATGGGAAGACCATGGCAAGATTGTGGAAAGACGCCGAAAAAGCCAGGCAGATCTTGAGCGCGAACTCGGAAACGGCCATCACATTTGAAGGACTGTTTGAGGATGATGTTAACTTCAAGTACAAGATTACTCGTACACAGTTTGAAGCCCTGGCCCAAGGACAAACAGATCGTGTCAGAGTCCCCTTGAATCAAGCTCTTGCGGCTGCGGGATTGGATCTTGGTGACCTAGACTCCGTGATCCTGCATGGTGGTACCGTGAGAACGCCTTTTGTGCAGAAACAACTGGAAAATGCATGCGGGGGCTCAAGCAAGCTCAGAACTAGCGTGAATGCCGATGAGGCCGCCGTTTTTGGCGCCGCTTTTAGGGGAGCCGCTTTGAGTCCTAGTTTTAGGGTTAAGGATATTCGTGTAAGTGATGCAGCGAGCTACTCTGTGAAGGTGAAATGGAACTCCCACGGCAAGGAAAAGCATCAAAGGCTATTTAATCCCACTTCACAAGTTGGTGTTGAGAAGCAGGTAACTCTGAAAATTCTGGACGATTTTGAATTGAGCTTTTATCAACAGGTTCCAAGTGGTGAGGACTTAATTGATTTACCAGTTCTGAGCGTTCAGACGAAGAACCTCACTGCCTCTGTGGCCCACTTGAAAGAGACCTTCGGATGTGCTCCTATTAACATCACTACCAAGTTCTCTATTCGTCTCAGTCCCGTTGATGGGTTGCCCGAAGTTCTTGACGGATCGGTGGGCTGCACAATGGACAAGAAAGGAAGCGTCGTAGATGATGTTAAAGAATTCTTCGGTTTGGGCTCGAAGAAGGGCGACCAGGAGCCCCTCAAAGAAGGCGATCAATCCGCCGAATCGATAACATTGGAAGCGGAATCTCCTTCAACATCCGTTACCCCACCTGTCGAGACGCCTACGGCATCTCAGAATACCGAAGAGAACAAGACGCTCATCCTAGAGCCTAAGACAAAACTAGAGATTTCTCCCATCAGCCTCGATGCGACCCCGCTTGGAACTACCTCCCTATCTCCCGCAGAGCTCGCCCGAATCAAGGATCGCCTAGCTGCATTCGATGCCTCGGATCGCGAGCGCATCTTACGCGAAGAGGCGCTAAACGACTTGGAGGCTTTCATCTATCGCGGAAGAGACTTGGTCGACAATGAGGATTTTATTAAAGCTATGAAGGAAGATCAACTTTCCCTTCTCAAGGAAAGGCTAGAAGCCTCCAGCGACTGGCTCTATGAGGAAGGGGTAAACGCCAAGATACAAGACATTCGAGATAAATTCAAATCCCTCAAGGATATTGTCGATCCTGCCACGGGAAGGCAGAAGGAGAACTCGCTTCGCTCCGTAAGAATTGATGTTTTGCAAGGGATGCTTAAAAACACTAAGTCGATAATCGACGTTATGGAGAAACAAATCCAGAGCGACGAGGAGCTCTTCTCATTATCTTCACTCGAGGCAAGCGCTTCTATCCCCACGTCCCCCGAGTTTGCTCCGTCCTCAACAAGCGCCACGACTTCCTCTACCGCGGAATCTTCCACAGACGTCTTTGCTAGTCTTGAAGATGATTCTTATTCGACATCTGCCTCATCTTCTCTAACAGGTTCAGCAACGGCAAGCTCTATTAGTTCTGCTACTTTCGCCACCCCGACATACTCCCGATTCACACCCGCTGATTTGGCTCCGTTGTCTAGGGCTTACAAGTCGATTAACACATGGCTTGAAACCCAGCGTGCCCTCCAGGAGCACTTGACTGAGTCCGACGATCCGGCTCTTAAAGTTGCGGATATAGATGGCCGTATGCACGAACTCGAACGTGCTATGACTCGCATGTACGAGAAGATAGGCAAGAAATCCGAATCCTGGAGTAAGAATACTGACGGCGAGTCCCGGGTACCAAAGAAAAAGATGGATAAAGGGAAGAACGGTGAAAAGAAATCGACGGGGAAGGAGAAGCTAAAACAGAGCCGAAAAGACGAACTCTAGTCGTCGCCGAAAAGACATACATGTATGTCAGTGATTTATGCGATCATCTCTTGTAACGATTCATTATAAATATCGTTAACCTACCCCACAGTCAATATGATAATCGCGAGGCTATAGAATTGAAACTGCCAGAGCATAAAATCATTCGATTTTCCTATCATATGCGTAAAGCTGAAAGTTCCCCTCACTTAAGCATCGGTACTTAGCCTCGAGAGCTTAAGGACCAGCTTCTCCAAACGGCTAGTGACTTTTCCTACCTTAAATTCGGGCATTATCATGCACGGGTCGGTAGGATGTGGGATATATATAGAGCACGAATTACGTGCACTCATAGTACTCAGAGCGAAACTTATTCACCCAATGTACATGGTCTAAGTGGGGTTTCGTTCATTGCAACTGATAGCAAGGAGCTTTGGTAGAATAGTGACTATCTTTTCAGCCCTACATAGTACTTTGAGGTTGAATAATAGAACCAATCATGTACCGAAGCTACCCCTTCAAAGGGGCCTCATGTAACTAAAACCACAAGGGGGGTTTACTAGCCGTCTACTAGTTAACTCAAATGCTCTGCACATTAAAGGCGATTGGAAGGAGCGAGGAAAATGTACCGAAGACAAAGACTGTGAAGAGACTGAGATGTGGAGTCGTACAGTCTGCCATAGCCATGAAGGCTGCATGCGGACTCTAAACTTGATTAAATAATAATAATAATAATAATAGACTCCACCCAGCTGTACCGGTACATGGTATATATGGTATATACATGCACACAACTTTGATTTATGACTATTTAGCTAGTACAGTTGAGTGGTTTTTCAAGAGCTGAACGCTACTACTATAATTGATCAAAGGGAGGGACTCCATATATACTCATACATACCTACATATCTAGAGCACAGGGCATGCGATTCATTAATATAGCTTTAAATTCGCCTAGGTAGATCCCCCTACTACATCATATACGTTCTGACATATTATCTCTGATAGTATACATTTGTATCTTCTCCCTAGCCAACATCTGATTGGATTGCTTGTTCGGCAAGAGTTGCGAGTTTAGACTAGCTGAACAGGCGCCAAGAAACTTTGCCCGCTGCAGGGCGGTGTTATACAGTCTCATCATCTGACTGCCGGAGGAACAGGCCGGATCAACCTCGTGAGCTCTAGTCAATAAGCTTATTATTTCTCCTGAATTCGGCATATGCTCAACTATTCTCTGCCCCCGCCAAGAACGGAAACTTTGAAGAAATCCCTTTACCTATGATACATGCATCATGAATTATCAGCTTTCCCCTTCTCCGCTGAACCGGGACCCCACGAGTCATTAGGCACTATACTCCCTGCATGGTGCACGAAAGGAACGGATTCTAGTCTCGATCTCTGCTATGGCAGTCACTATACTATCATCGCAGCTAAACTGGACACTGGCTGCAGTGAGCCTTTGTCAAGCTCGTGGGCTAATTCAGCCATGCCACCACCGCCTCAGTTCCCAAAGTATACATGTCTCTGTCCACTCATGTTCAAATTAGACATACAATTCCCCATAGTTGAAACTATTCCCCTTCCCTCCGCTTTCCTTTCCATGCCCTTTCGCTGACTTTGCTATTGGCTTTTATTAAAGGTGGCTGAGCTACCAACTAGAACCGTTCTTCCCTGGCTGTGGATAATTTGGCTATTGGGCTTGAATGAATCCAGAAAACTTCCGACTGCACAATGCATCCAGTTGATTCGCTCCACGATTTAATGAAGTGAACGAAGCCACTCCACACGAATTGGGGAATGGGGCAGAGACTGGACTGTGCCAGCGTACTGTGTCTTCTTTCCTTTTTTTCCGTCTTACTCTAATCTTAAAGAGGCTGCTCTACTAGAAGATGCTACCTAGTCTTCGCTCTTTAAATTTGGATGCTTTGATGGCTCTGAAGCATGTAGGGTTAGGCTGACCTAGCGGTTCCCTATTTTTATCTCCCTGGCCTATTACTCTCTTCCTGTCATTTTTCCCCTTGACGGCTATGAGGATCATGATCATTCGCAATCTTTGTAATTGTCTTTGATATATTAATATCGGAGCTTTCTCTTTTACCGGCTACTATCAATTCGAATATCTCATCGTTCAATTTATTTGTTTGTTTGTTTTATTATCCGTCCACCATCGAATTTCGGGTCACGATGACTGCATTTGTGACTACAGTTGTCACTCTCTTCTTTTCTCTTTGCCACGCATCGACGTCGGAAGGATTCGTCGGTCGAGGCACATTCTATGGCGGATACGCCTTAAGCCTACCAGCGTCAGGCTGCCCATCTGGTACCGATTTGTGCTCGGATATCAGTACTGGTGCTTGTTGTCCATCGGGCTCCCGTTGTGATGCCCCTGACGTCTATAGTACTACGATATGTTGCCCTGGGTGTAAGTGTTTTAATTTCATAGTTGAGCTATCTCCCGACGTTGCGTTTCCATATATCTAGACGTACATGTCTACATGCATTGCACATACCTAAGTACTTACCATCTATAGCTAGCGACTGCTCTGGCGCAGCTGAGGCTGCCCCCATCTGCGCCAGCTCGAATTGGACGCTCTATGCAGGGCAGTTTGCTACTGAAGGACAATATTTTTGTTGCACATCGGATCAAACGGGAATAGTCCAGAGCAACAACGGCGTTGGTGGTCAATGCGTTCCCTCCGATGCTGTGCCTGCAACTGCTTCCACCGCAAACTCTGTAGGTGTCTTGTGCCCCTGACATAGTGCCATACACGTATTATACATATATTTACAGCCTCGCTAACTCACATCGAGGTCGGTGTGCTCTCTGCAACCGCTTCAGGGGCTTCAGGAGCTTCGGCGACGACAAGTGACAGTACAGGCGCCTCAACAACGACCGGGGGAAAAGCGACGGCTACCACATCGAGCAAGAAGCCTGGCATAACAATTAATGTGACCCTGGGAGGCAAATCCGACGGTACCAAATTAGGACCAGAGTTAGGTGCCACCATTGTTATGCTAGGCTGTTTCTTTATCGGGTTTGTCTACCTGCTCTGACCAGGGCATGGAATGAAATGAAATGAACCGTTTCACTGTTATATTTCATGTCTTGTATATTTATTTACTGTTTGTATATGTAATGAGGATGAGTAGGTGAGCTTACTAAGATAATATGTATCCTGGGGGCCTTGATTCTGATAATTGAGATAGGAATGCGAAATGATATTTCCTTACATGCCTATTATTTATTAACCAAGGTTGTTTTCGATTGAATTATGCGTGCATGTATGTATATGCTACACAGAACGATACGTACATGAATGATGATAATGATAAACAAAGATCTTCATGTTGAAATAATATCACGTTTAGTCTTTAATTTACATCCCGCGCGGCTCCGCCAATGGAAGTAATGTAAACCGAGTTGCATCCTCCTTTCCCGCTACATGCGAGTTAGAGAATAAAGGCATTCGAAAGACAGAGCGTGCGGAATCCGTCAATAATAATACTGTAAAATACATTAGTACATATTCCAAAGCCACCAGGGCGCCCGATGCTGGCTAATCAAACCGCGGTCAGTGTCCACTGCCCTCTTGCTCGTCTGCAGTTGATGAAAGTGATCACCGAACAAATAGTCAATCATAATATATATCGTCAAAAAGAATGATGAAGCTAGAATAATCTGGATCAATCGGCCATTATGACTTCGGTGCCACTTGCGGTACAGTCAGAGTCGACCTCCTCCCGCCTCTGGAGAAAGGCAGCTTCTTCGAAATCATCAATGTCCATACTACCCTGGTCGATGGACGGGTCGTGATTTTCTTGTCCCGAAGGCGATTTATACGCCTTCTGGTAAGGGGATAGCTGCTGTCTCCGCCACTCAATCTTGGGGAATAGGATAGTCCAGTGTGAAGAGATAGGAGTAATCGGAGATTGTAGGGAACTCTCAACTGCAGCGGCGCTCGAATGAACTGCATCTTGCCAGATCCCGTGTGTTACCAAAGACCGCAGTGTACCTTGTGGCCCAGTTATGCTCGACTTGATTGAAGGCTCAATGATTGGGGTCAAAGACGTGATCTTGTCATCTCCTAAGTCGTCCAGGTCATAATCGTAGGCGCGCTTGTGCGGATTTACGGGGAGAGATGGCGACACGTGAGACACTGCCGGGCTGCTGCCAGAGTTATCGGAGGTGTCGGCCCCGGCGGATAATGAAGGAACATCATCATCCATATGATAATTCTCTGCGGGCTGGGGGAGTGTTTGGACGGCGAGGTTCCCTGTCTTGTGAATTCCGCAAAAAGGCTCAAGTTCTGCACGGTAGGTTGCTGTACGGCTGTACAAAATTGGCCTTGCGCGAGACGCGTTTTCGAGGTATTTGACAGACTGTGCGATGGCATACCCGGTAAGTTTGGATGGCTCGGTCTTGTAGCCCTCGGGGACGGATTTGCGGATGCGCATCCCGACAGTTAGGAGGGACGATTGTATCTTCTGAGGAAGGCACGGAGTCGGGGAGTAGGTAGGCGATGAATAGTTGTCGTGAGAGAGCCCATTATCCTGGCTATCTCTGCCCTCGGTGACTGTCCCTGCTGAAGAGAAGAATTTTGTGATTGGAGGCTGAAAACGAGGTCGCTTCGAGGAGGGATTAGAACACATGATTACTGTGAAGGAAGGATGTGTGTATCTCGGATAATGAATATATAACACTTCTGCAGTACGGGCGTTGAAGCGTAAGGTGTGACACCGGCACAGTCTGACAGGTCTCAGGAACTAGGTCATCAGATCGATCAAGGAAGCATCTATTATTCTTATGAATTGATATGTAATATTTGATCCTCGTTGAACGGGAGGCTGGGCTAGTTATCTTATGTAGTTGCCGCGAACACGCCAAACGCGTCACGTCAGGTCTCTAATTAAACTGTTTACAGTTTAACCTAACTTACTAGTAGTTACTAGTCACACATGATATCATATGTGTGGGCATCTGTGTGAATGTGTCACGTGACACCTGATATTGGTAATTTTGGACATGTCAATATTTGGGTGATGGCGATCTTAGCAACATTAGACAGCATTGAGCAACAGCAGACGGTAATCAAAAGCCGCATCTGCTACGGCTCTTGCCTCCACGCCGCAGAAGCCGAATCTTCTTTCGTAAGCCGCCTGTTACGGCTTGTTATTTATCACATGACCTATGTTATATATAGACCATTATAGTACGGGGTCTATGCAACATAGTTATATATAACCATGATGCCGTTGATGTAATCTTTAAGATGGCTGTGCCGGAGTCAACCTACGAAGCGGACGAGCGCAAGCGGTCACTTGAGGAGGTGGAAGATGTGGATATAATAGAGAGTTCTCGGCACTTTCGTATCCCATCAACAAAGTACATGATGAGATACAGGAGTTCTGACAAGACCAGCAGCGTATGTCGGAGATGCGCATAGAGAGTCAGGGTCAGCAGCATCGGATATTGGATTTCATAACAGTGCCCATCTCCTTCTCAAAAGATGAGCCAAAAGACTGTAACGCAGGCGACAGGGACTTGCTATACTCCTCAACTTCAAGTTCATTATCCTTCTTTACCTTCCGGGTTTTTTGCTTTTTGTTGTTCGAAGGCAAAGCATTATTATCTGGAAGGCTAGTAGTCTTTGTAGCAGCTGCAGGAGAACTCTCTATTGTATTAACATCTTTCACCTCCGTCAAGCGACCGCTTGCGCTCTGCATACGAATTGCCATTTTCTCCCGCTCTCTCTAGGCTATCTGCCGTGCACCCACCTCCTCCGCCACCTTGGAGTAACGTCTTTCGCATTCCTCCGCTTTCAAGTCGTCAAGGAAGACAATCCACTCATCCATGGCTTGCTTCCAGACTTGGCTACCCCGGACTCCCATTTTGCCTCTTCAATCTCGCGTCGGCGGGACTTCTCCCATCTGGCGACAACTCGGGCAATGTGTAAGTAGTTCTTTCCCAGTTCCTCTTGAACGTATGCCGTACAAGCCTTCCAGGAAACTGTTTTGAAGCATTCCTGTCTGCATACACCTGGAGATGGGAAATAAGCCGTCTTATCACGCTCACTTGTTTGGCGGTCGATAGATTGCCTCAATGTCTACCGGATTGCAGGTTTTGTGGCTTGTTACTTTGGTTTCTGCCAGGTTGAGGGTTTTGTGGCTCAGCAACAATCGAGGATTCGCGGGGTTGTTGCCATTCGGATGTTTCTCTCGATGGAAGACATAATAATGGCCTTTCTATCGTAGGGGCAGGGGTAGCTTCCCCATTCGAAGGGGTCGGTGTTTGCGCTCAATGATGATGACTTGTCCTCATCCCCAAGCTCGAAGAGGGTATGAGGATCTGGCAGACTGGGACTTGGAGATGCCGCCGTCTCTCCTGGCATTATTGCGTGATAAAAATAATAGTGATATACATGTAGACGACTGCGTGGACGCGACTGCTGGTGATTCGCAACCTTGTCTAACCAAAAACGGCGGGGCCTAACCAAAAAGAGTCTTCTACAAGCGCTAAACATGTGCAACTATAGAAACGGTGCGTAGTGGGATTGCTTCAGCCTTTACGGGATATAACTAGTATGGGGTTAGCAAAGGCGTCTATAAAGATAACCATAAGAGTCCTGATGTTGTTTGATATCAGAAGGGAAGATATCAAAGATAAAGAGTATCCACGTGGCAGTTTCCCTAATTTGATAGTAAGTTACGGCTAGTAACATATGACTAAGCAAGTTTGAATACATGTGATAGCGAATGACGGTTTTGCACCATTAGCCCTTATTGGCTGTCCGGTAACAGCCTTCCGCAAAGATCGACACACTAAACCGGGAAGGGTGCTGGATTGAGGTAAGGGGCCACAAAGGGCTCCAACTAAGCTTTATAATTTCTATAGTCTTCCTCGTAGAGAATTATCTCCGGCGGTTCCTTTGCCATCAGTTGACGATATCATGCTTTTCACATGGAGTATACAAGCACCCAGGCAATATTGGAGGTGCCTAAGTCCCATAGAAAAGCTAGACAAAATGTTCGCATTCCTTTGCACGGAACTTAACCGGCCCTCGGCTTGGTATTTATCAGCTTCTGCAGGCTACGGTCAAGATATACTCTGCGATCTATATCCTGTTTTGCCTGTCATGAGGAATTCTCAGGTCATCTTTGGGACTAAAGAACCACGGGTCTAGCAACCATTGACTTCTTCCTCTTGCTGTGCGCCCTGCTCTTTGCAATAATACGCTATCGAGGAAGGTTGTCTCCAACCCAGTTGAAGTCACAGTTTTGCCGACAAGAAAACTAATGGTCGTGGAAACCGGCGATGCTGTCTTCAACCCGACAAATCCAGAGTGAAATTTCCGGCCGGTCGACAATGATTTCGACATCCGTTGTGAAACCAGCGATTTCGAAGACATGAATATCGACAATGATGCCTGAGATCTCTAATTTTGGAATAATGGTTGCGCTACATAGTCCCTTCTCCATCGCGCTACCACATGTAAATTCATCGATGGGAACTTGTTCTTTTTTTGCCCAAGGAGTTTTGCGAACTTGTCCGACGAGGCGATTTCCGGACTCATAAGGACTATAATACGTTGTCGCCAGCGATGGAATGATAAAATACATGCGAATGCAAAGTGTGACTTTGCTATGGGTAAACTCTCCATTTGCAACCCGCTCACGCAAGGCCCAAGTATTTGACTAGCCATTAAGGATGCACGGGGTGCAGTCAGGTACTTTTGCCAATCGAGTCTTCTGCCTAACAATATCATATTAATAAGGAGCATTTGATACGAAGCAGTTTTAGGGTGTATGCAGTTGCATGTATAACTAATGTAGACTTGCAATACTACCTGGGTAAAATAAACGTACTTGGTCTTCCTCTAGCGGGTTTAAGGGCATCAGTATAAAAACAATTCCACCCCTTCCAAGTGCTGGAATGGATCGATATATCATGGGCCTTCCCCAACCTGACCACATTATCAAACTCTTCTCCGAGTGCCATCGCATTCCAGATGTCTACGCTTTCGAACTCTTCGCTGAGCGCCTAGGATGTGATGGCTCTTGGAGAAGAGTTCGACAATGTGAACATCTACGACTTTCCCATATCGTGGAAAGTACTAGATATATTCGCCATATACTTCGAATCAAACATCAAAAGCCTTTTGAGAGGCCTACGGATTTGCTTGATCAACGACTGATTAATAACTTAACACGATTCATCCCTTGTTTCTTCTTCTCCCGCCGGTTTTGCTTCTCTCATGATGCGCCTTCAGCACTCGTCTGGCTTCCACCAAACTCCGCTTATTCTTGCTCTTCGCCTTACCAAGCGTCATGAGAAAGTTCTTCCTGCGAGCTTTCTCTTTGTTAGTGGTACTCTTGCCCTGTTCTTGTTTCCGTTCTGTCCTTCTCGTGGCCTTGCTTTTGAATTCTTCCCGGTCGGTTTTCGTCTCCTTCACGTGCGCTATCTTCTCGTCTCGCGATGCCTTTCCTCTAGAGAGCGCCGCAAGGCCCTCAATCTCCGCAGCCGTGAGCGCATCGTCGATGTGTCGACTAGAACTGTTGTGCGCGCCTTGCTGGCCACGCCGGGTCTTGGAACCGGGGAGAAGCCCCGTGACGGCCGCCTGGGAACGAAGCTCGGCGAGCTTGGCCAGGTCGGCGGGGGTAAGGATGTGAGTAGTTGCCAGTCTGCTGATGGGTTTTTTCTCCGCTACCGGACTCTCCCGGGCCTGGCTAGTAGTGTTCTCTGCCTCATTTGTTTTCTCCTTGTCACTAGTCCCATGCCTTGCCTTCTTCGATGTAGGCTCATCATCTGAGTCGCTGATGTTGATCTCCACCTCACTCTCAACATCAATCCACCCGCCGGATCCATCGCTTTCACTGTCTTCCACCTCCCAGTCATCCCAACCAGCATCTTCGTCCTCCTGCGCCTCATCATCTTCAGCATCCGATTGCAGACCTCTCTCAATTCTTTTCAGCCTTCGTTCATCCTCCTTCCACTTCTCCAAAAGTTCAAGACCTTCAATCTCACCATGGGTTTCTTCACCAAAACGGACCTCCTTAATTTCTCCTGCATGGAGGCCTATCGCCACTTCCTTGCCTCGGTCACGCCTTTTTAACATTCCCGCCCCCACTTCCCGGTAAAGTCTTAGAAGGCCCTTAGCCGCCATCATAACACCTTTATCTTTACTTTTTTTATAGAGGATCAAATCCTGTAGTAATGTTTCGTTCATTGCTAGTGGCTGCCGTGCACAGATTTCCCGGATCGCATTGAGACCGGCTGAAGCAATTTCCGCTGCGGATGCTTCAGAAACAAATTCATTTGCGATCTTCTGGACCAATGGCTCTAAAACGTCGGGTGGAACGAGGTTATGTGTGGATTGAGCCAGGGATGCAAGAAAAGATGTCACAGATGGTTGTCGTGGAGTGAGGAATTTCTGGAAATAAGAATAGAAATGGATGAGAGTCAGTTTGTGTAAGCCAATTAAACGGGACACAAGCTGCAGCACAAGGAGCTTCTGTTCCAGATTCAGCTTTGATCTGGTATTTTGTAGATGCTTGGCGAATAGGTTCTCCGCAAAGCCTTGAGGGTCGTGCAACAGGTGTAGTGCTGAGAAATTGAGGGGGTGTGGTTGGTTTTTCTTGCGTTCCTTTTTCTTGATGGTTGCAACAACCTTTTCGACCTCTCGCACCTTCTTCCGGCTCTTCTTATTAATGCCGGCCTGATGTCGTACGCGAGCAATGTCGATGGTCTCATTGTCACTACTCTCGTCTTCCATGTCTTCTCGTTCTTTGTCCCCGCCTAGGAAGAAACGAACTCCGCCAATAACGACTTTCTCGTTGTCTGCCAAACTAGCTTCTTTCATGATCTCGACAGCCTTGGCATCCGTCCAGATCTGCCGTTTCCATAGCTCTCTCGTAAGCTTGATGGCCCATAGACCCTTGGAAGAGGTGCGGTCCGAAGTCACTAGGTTGAACAGGACAGTCTGCATGGTCTGGTTCAGTTTGTGATTGGTCGCCTTTGAATTTGAAGCGCGTAAGTCAGAGAGGATTTTCTGGAACAGCAGTTCACGAAGAGTCTTGCTTGGACTGGATACAAGAATCGGGAATAATGTCTGTAAAAGTCTGCGAGGAAAAACTAGTCAGAAACATGAAATTGGGAGAGGAAACGCCTCCCATACACTATTGAGTCTATGACATCCTTCTTCCTCAAGAGTACCAGGCTGCCGACAATCTTTTCTCTTAATTCTGTCTCCAGTGTTGTATGGTGCGTCGTCAGCATCTCGATCAACTGTTGTGGGAAATCCTTCACAATTTCCGGATAGCAATCTGCGACATGCGAGATAAAATCAATCAAATCTCGCAGCGAGATTATGCCCGATTCCGTGCTCGATGATGGCGCCGCCATGAAGATTTCTCGGTAGCTCTCATATTGATAGTACTGGGCGCGGAAGTCTTCGACGTAAGACCTAGTCAAAAACGATCAGGTCAGTGATCACTGGCAGGGATAAAAAAGAGCCAGCAATCAGCATAAACTCACCCCAAATCCCGTCGTATCTTATGTCGCAAGTTGGGCCTATATAAATTGTCAATCAGCACACACCAAAAAGCTTCTTTGAGTAGTAAAGGTAGTATTGAGTATCTTAAAAAAACAAGTGCATACAGATCAGCCTCAACCTTTTCTAAGGCTCCCAATTTTCTTTTTGTCATTCCTGTGATATTGGATTGATAAGAGACCGTTGATCTTGCAAGTTGCGACTACCATGGATTTCAGGCATACCGAGATGGTATCATGTATATTCTCACCAGCCCTATCATAGATAGAATAATATCTTGAAAGTGCCAGGATTATACACCAGCTAACTTCTTTAAGTCAGTCACCGCCTACCATATAGATCCATATGTACTATAAAAAATAAGCATTCAGTCTTCACAAACCGAAAGGGCAAGAATTAAATTTCTGTATATGATGAGCTCATACCAGGAGCGAACGCATAAACGCATGATAAAAATAATGTAAATTCTGCAGCGGAGCACTCTAGTGACCTCAGGTTACGACTTAGTCTATTCTCAAAGAATTTCTTTACGATTTCAATTATCTTAGATCGGACCTATAGCTAGACGAGGGCCAAGGTGAATTTGTGTCATGATCGCTTCTCGACTACGTAGGAGGGCATCCATTTTCATCACAGGGCTTTCCGCACCCCATGACTGTTTCCTAAACATCCCGTCGCTAGGGGAAATGACTCTCCCCTCATTTTACTCATCAAGATAAGAACTAGGATCAGACATGATGTGGTAATTTAGGAGCGGCGAATTTTGCAATGGAATAGTAACATTCTACGTCTCGTGGATTTCCGGATGATCTCTCACGACAAATCGACCAAACCCGAGGATGCTCCATTCCCACGGGACGCGAAAACATGCAAATAAAGAAACCCAAACCAAAGCCCATTACCGATTACTCTTAGCAACACGCTCCAATTCGTCCTTCTTCTTGATGGCATATGAGTTAGAGCTACCCTTTGCGGCATTGATCAACTCTTCGGCCAGACATTCCGCGATGCTTTTCACGTTGCGGAAAGCGGCCTCACGGGCACCGATGGTCAGAAGGGCGATAGCCTGGTTGACACGGCGGAGCGGTGACACGTCAACAGCCTGACGACGGACAGTACCGGCAGATCCGATACGGGTGCTGTCTTCACGAGGACCACAGTTGACGATGGCGTCGACTGCAACTTGGATGGGGTTTTGGTCGGTCATAATGTGGATCTGTTTATACTGGGACGTTAGATCACTGCAAAATGGCTTCTTCGTTGCAACCTCACGGTGCGAAGGACATTCAAAACGGGGATACGCACGATCTCGAAAGTGTGGGCGACAATCCGGACAGCCATAAGCTTTTTGCCATTATTACGGCCATTCATCATCAGCGAGTTTGTTAGACGCTCAATGATAGGACATTGTGCTTTGCGGAAACGCTTTGCGGCATATCGACCGGCGGAATGAGGGAGGTAGACGGGGGAGCGAATCTGGATGTAATCGCTGTCGGTGAAATCTCGAGTTAGCAAGTCTGATCTTGCAACATCCTCTGTATGTGTCATCCTCTAAGATAGCTCTACCCATTCTAAATTGAAAAATTGAACCGAACTAAAGGATATTCAAAACCGCTAGCGGTTTCTGGGATATGACGATGATACATACGTCAAAGAGATGTCTCTAATCTCGACATCTTCGTAGCTCCACTTGTTAAACAGCTTCACGCTGCCAATCTCCGCCTGGACGTCCTTGGGTAATACTGGAAAGAGCGCAGAGGGGCTTTCGACCTCAATTTCCCCATTGTCAGACATTATGGACGTCATGAATATCTGTGGCCGGAGAACGACTTTGTAGAGGTGACAGGTGGTATCACAGCCGGACGTTGAGAGTCGGCGAGGATGCGGCCGACTAATTGAATATTCTGGAATTCGAGGTGCGTCTCGCTTAGTGGGACGGATTAGGGCAGAGAACTAGCCAATTATGGGACTCTTATCAAGTGACACCAACCCAAGCACTCGTGACTTATGTACAGTATTATATATACATATATACAATACGTACTGCTATTCTATTCTCCTACTATCTATAGAGTAATACCACTGCGAAATAAAGATATTCTGTATGTGTAATTATGTACTATGGCATAGTTCAGTTACATAGAATGTAGAAACAATCGCTTGCTTAAGTTCTCCCAGGCGCGAGATCGACATGACTTCGGGTCACTTCTCTATATGCGATTCTGACTCAGGACTGGATTGATCATGTCACGGGATGCAGTTGCAAACATATTTTTTGGGTCGCAGTGTCTGACTGGCAAGTATGCGTTTTAGAGGTGGTACATATGCAACACTAGGTACATGTATGTACCTCCAGCCAACGGCTTGATAGGCTTGGGTAATATGGAGAGTGAGCAAACTACATGGGTTCTGACTAACCCGAGTTAAAGGCGCCACAGCCGTTCACCCCTGCGCAACTGCAAGGCAGCCTCAGGTGACAGACTGTGGAAGGATCTAACAAGAACACAATCCCTACTAGCATCAGCAGTCCTGGGACAATCACTTCAGACTTGTATTTCCCTTTGCAAGTTCTGTTTAATGAAGCAGATATCTTTAGGGATTGCATCCATTTTCATGCGTTTTCGAATGAGAGACTTGATAGGATTGCCGAAACGCTTGCTAGTATCGCAGTCATGGGCGATGAACTTCAGGCCGCTTTACGGCATCTAGATCGTGAATTGAAGGTATGTGAACATACCAGTTCTATTCATGGCCCCACTAGTTTCTTGGGAAGCTGACGGGGGCCTCTGGAATAATAGGAAGGCGATATCACTGAGAAAGGGTAGGTGAACTTGATTTGATCCCTAAGCATCCCCTCTGGACTTTGTCAAACGTGACAAGGTAGAAATATTTTCACTTTAATAGTGCTCTCTTGATGCAACAAAGAGGCCATATCCTTGATGAGGTGATTCTACTAACATTGATTAACACCATCAAAGGTATCAAAAACGACGCACCCTTCTCCTTTCCCAGTTCCTCGGACCCAACAACAATGGGGATCAGACCGCGGGAGCTCATGCTACGGGTGGCACGATTCAGCCCGAATCGCCGACCGTAGCCGGAGCGAGACGGACAGCTCTTAATCGATACGATGGTTTAACGACCGGTGGTGTCTTTGCAGCGGACCAGAGATCAAGTGGATCAGGGGAAGAGCTCTTGCAGAATCTAAGCTTGTACCAGAGAGAAACTGGGGCGTCTCGGGGACCAGATCGCATGAATTCTACCACATCGTATGACTCTCTTTTCTTCCCAAAGGCATCGTCAGCGCCCCAATACCATGAAGACTCGAGGACGGCTACCCTAGCCAGCCAGAACTATGCTTTCAACCCAAGTATTCAGCCCGATTATCAAGACCAATCCCACAGCGATATAGACACGAATGGCGGTCCAACCAGGCAGTCTTCAATCCTTGATTCTCAGGCATACTTCTCCGATTTTGCCAGCACTCAAAACGATGAACTTAAGGAAACCTATGGGGGCGGGTATCATCGCTATTCTCAGTCGGATACGTTCTCGCCTAGTGCGAACATAGCGCCCCCATTAATCCCCTCGGTGGATCTTTCATCTGGTATTATAAATCACCTCTTACCTCTTGAACCACGGGATATCCCATTTGATGTTTATGACCCTCACGACCCCGCTATTCCAATGTCAAAGTTCGATAATATCCCCGCTGTATTGAGACACCGCGCCAAGTCCAATTCAAAGCAATATGCTTATTGGGTTCTTGATCAAAAAGGCAGGGAGATTGTATCAATCACGTGGGAGAGATTGGCGAGCCGGGCAGAGAAGGTTGCGCAGGTTGTCCGTGATAAAAGCAATCTCTACCGGGGGGACCGCGTCGCTTTGATCTACAGGGATGCAGAAATAATTGAATTTTCGGTGGCCCTTTTAGGTTGCTTCATTGCTGGAGTTGTCGCAGTCCCAATCAATAACCTAGAAGATTATTCCAGCCTCAACGTTATCCTCACTTCCACCCAGGCCCATCTTGCGTTAACGACAGAGAATAACCTAAAGAGTTTCCAAAGGGACATTACGATCCACAAGCTATCCTGGCCCAGAGGCGTGGAATGGTGGAAAACGAACGAATTTGGTAGCTACCACCCTAAAAAAAAAGATGAGACGCCTCCTCTCATGGTTCCTGATTTAGCCTACATTGAATTCTCACGGGCCCCAACTGGAGATCTACGAGGTGTTGTCATGAGCCACCGGACCATTATGCATCAGATGGCCTGTCTCAGCGCGATCGTATCCTCGGTACCCAGTGAATCCAACGGTCAGCCTCGGGAGCCAAGGACTCCTACCGTTTCTGGGCACGGCGAGACTCTTGTCAGTTACTTGGACCCGAGGCAAAACATCGGAATGATTTTGGGTGTTCTTCTAACCGTTTATGGAGGCCATGCGACTGTTTGGCTAGAAGCTTTAGCAGTGGAGACCCCCGGACTATATGCTCACTTGGTTACAAAATATAAGGCCACTATTATCGCGGCGGATTACCCTGGTCTCAAGCGAGTTGCATATAATTATCAACAAGATCCTATGACGACGCGACACTTCAAGAAAAATTCAGAGCCTAATTTTGCGAATCTGAAGCTGTGCCTTATTGATACTCTTACCGTTGACTCAGAATTCCATGAGATCTTGGCCGATCGATGGCTGAAACCAATGAGGAATCCTAGGGCTAGAGAGATTGTTGCTCCAATGCTGTGCCTCCCTGAGCACGGTGGCATGGTAGTAGGCGCGCGCGACTGGCTGGGAGGCGAGGAGCGAATGGGATGTCCATTGACCCACGCCACGGATCTCGACGAGCCTCCAGCAGAAGTTGAGGAGAAGAAGAAGACAGGAGCCAATGACGGCTTTGGTAGCAGTCTCATCGGTGGCACCCCGGTCACGGCCCCGAAGGAGCAATCAAACAATGAGCTAGGGGAGGTCCTTCTTGACAAGGAGGCTCTCAAGAGTAACGAGGTTGTAGTCTTGGCCATGGGAGAGGAAGCTAGGAAACTTGCAGAAAGCCGGCCTAACGCTGTTCGAGTTGGCGCATTCGGCTACCCTATTCCCGATGCGATGTTGGCTATAGTCGACCCCGAGACAAACCTACTGTGCACTCCCAATATCATTGGGGAGATCTGGGTAGACTCTCCCTCACTCTCTGGAGGCTTTTGGGCGCTTCCAAAACATACCGAGACAATATTCCATGCCCGCCCTTATAAATTCGAACCTGGGAATCCTACTCCCGTTTTGATAGAGCCAGAATTTCTTCGCACTGGTCTGCTAGGCTGTGTTATTGAGGGTAAAATATTTGTTCTCGGCCTTTATGAAGACCGTCTCCGTCAAAAAGTGGAATGGGTTGAGCACGGGCAGGAAAGGGCTGAACACCGATACTTCTTTGTACAGCATCTGATCATAACCATCATGAGAAATGTGCCAAAGATTCATGACTGCTCAGCATTCGATGTCTTTGTTAATGAAGAGCATCTCCCCATTGTTGTGCTAGAATCTTATGCCGCTTCGACTGCTCCCACAACCTCTGGCGGTCCGCCACGGCCATTAGATATCGCAGTTCTTGACTCATTGGCGGAGAGATGTATGGAAGCTCTATACCAAGAGCATCATCTTCGGGTTTTTTGTGTTATGATCACTGCGCCAAATACCCTTCCGCGGGTCACCAAGAATGGGAGACGGGAAATTGGTAATATGCTATGTCGAAAGGAGTTTGATAATGGCACCCTCCCATGTGTTCATGTTAAGTTTGGCGTCGAACGAGCAGTGTTAAATTTGCCTCTTGGCGTTGACCCCGTTGGAGGTCTATGGTCTCCAACGTCATCCTCGACGCGGCAAGATATCTTGTCAATGCAGGAGAAGCAATACTCTGGTGTAGACTACCACGACGTCGTCATGGATGATCGGACATCCACTCCACTGAATAGCTTCTCTAACATCGTTGATCTGCTCCAATGGCGGGTTTCTCGGCAAGCAGAAGAACTAGCCTATTGTTCCATTGACGGGCGCGGCAAGGAAGGCAAAGGCATAACCTGGAAGAAGTTCGATGCCAAAGTTGCTGCTGTAGCTGCTTATTTGAAGAATAAGATCAAAATCCGCCCTGGTGACCATGTGGTGCTCATGTACACACACTCCGAGGAATATGTCTTCGCTCTTCATGCTTGCCTTTGTCTGGGAGCGATATCTATTCCCGTTGCTCCTATTGATCAAAATCGGTTATCTGAAGATGCTCCTGCATTTCTTCATGTCGTGGCGGATTTAAAGGTCAAAGCAATAATCGTCAACAGCGACGTTGACCATGTGATGAAGCAAAAGGCTGTCTCCCAGCATATCAAGCAGTCCGCCCAGGTGCTTCGGATTGGCGTTCCTGCCATCTACAACACCACACGACCGCCCAAGCAATCACATGGTTGTCGTGATCTCGGCTTCACCGTGAAAGATGCGTGGCTTCAGCCAAATTATCCAGCGACCATCTGGACTTACTGGACAGCTGATCAGAGGAGGATTTCAGTTCAGCTTGGTCATGACAGCATAATGGCTATGTGTAAAGTACAAAAAGAGACTTGCCAAATGATGAGCTCTAGGCCAGTTCTTGGGAGTGTCCGCAGTACCATTGGACTCGGATTCCTTCATACGTGTGTCTTGGGGTGTTATGTTGGTAGGTAACATAAGCATTGTATAGGGTACTAAGTGGACTTACAATTGGCAGGCGCCCCAACATATCTAGTCTCTCCAGTTGATTACGCGCAGAATCCTACGTCCCTCTTCACTTCTCTAGCACGGTACAAGATCAAGGACACATATGCTACGACCCAGATGCTGGACTACGCCATCAGCGCCATGAGCGCCAAAGGCTTCCAACTGCAAGAGCTTAGGAATTTAATGGTATCAACCGATGGCAGACCCCGAGTCGATATGTGTATGTTTTTAACCTTCCCTTGACCCGATTTCTTGTCGGGGCTACACCCTTTACCCTTCGGTCACTTATCATTTCTATTACCTTGCTCACCCTCACATCAGATCAGAAAGTCCGCTTGCATTTCGCTGCTGCTATGCTGGATCGAACAGCAATCAACACTATCTACTCTCACGTCCTTAACCCCATGGTTACCAGCCGATCATACATGTGTATTGAGCCCATAGAACTCTGGCTCGACCTTCGAGCGCTCCGCCGGGGACTGGTGTGTGCAGTCGATCCAGATTCGGATCCTACTGCACTTCTCATGCATGACTCAGGAATGGTCCCAGTTAACACACAAATATCTATCGTCAATCCTGAGACTTGTTCTTTATGCCGCGTAGGCGAGTATGGAGAAATTTGGATGCAGTCTGATGCTTGCGCTAAAGCATTCTACGGCAGTAAGCAGGAATTTGATGCTGAGCGATTTAACGGCAGAATTCTTGATGGAGACCCTTCTGTGAAGTACGTTCGAACAGGTGACCTCGGCTTCCTGCATACTGTTACCAGGCCAATCGGGCCTGGTGGTCAACCGGTTGAGATGCAAGTACTCTTTGTTCTGGGAGGGATAGGTGAAACGTTTGAAATAAATGGACTGAATCACTTCCCGATGGATATCGAAAACTCCGTAGAGAAGTGCCACAAGAACGTAGTTTCAGGGGGATGGTGAGTTCTCAGATCACTGGAGTGGATATCCATGCTGACTTACTTGTTTAGCGCCATTTTTCAAGCTGGCGGCTTTGTTGTCGTTCTCGTTGAGGTTATAAAGAAGGCGTACCTGGCTTCGCTTGTGCCCGTCATTGTTAATACTATTCTCAGCGAGCATCAGGTCATTGCTGATATCGTGGCTTTCGTTTTGAAAGGGGATTTTCCCCGATCTCGACTTGGTGAAAAACAGCGGGGCAAAATTTTAGGTTCTTGGGTAAGCAAAAAGATGCGAACAATAGCGCAGTTCAGCATACGTGATGCAGATGGCCCAATGGGCCAGATCACAGATGCTCATGCCCGTGCCGGTAGGGGCTCCAAAACTGGAAGTGTAATGGGCAGTAGCCTCCGGCGCTCAACACTCGTTCCAGAGAATGACCCAGCAGGAATGTCACGGTCACCAGCTCCGGTTGAAGAAGAGCACGATAACAATAGTGTTGTGTTTCACCAAGCAGCCTCCGAAAGTCATGAAAGAGAACCGTACTATCATGAAATCCTTGACCACCTCGGAGAAGCCGAGCCCACTTCCGACCCGAGCCAAGACTTCCCAGGTACCGGCGAACCGTCGAGGCTGCTACCTCTCAGCATCACGAACCCAACTGAAAGCTCTGATAGTTCATCGGCAGTTGTCGGCCCAAACCATGGGTTTGATTTCACAGATAAGGTTCAGTATCACCGCGATTCCTACTCCCGGGATATATCTTCAACTGTGCCATCATTCCAAGTCGTCCCTCCAGGAGCGACAGCCCACGGCCCGCGTGATAAGGCTCTCCCTGCTCTGCCTATTCAGGGCAATAGACGGGAATCCTTGCGCGACCAGCAGTCTCCTTACACTAGCCCCCCGGCTAGCGATTCTCACAGAGTTCCCCGTGATTTAGCTGCTGATGTAAACGGCCAGAGGCAGCCAATACGTCAGAAAGCATTTGGTGGGAATGTAAGTGAAACTGCTGCTGCAGCACATACACTCAGGGGACAAAGCCGTATTCCAAGCAAACAAGTTCCAACGGGAAGACATCTGTATGATGGAAGCGCCTACGGCAATTATGAATCGTTCTAAATTTAAGAGTCGTCTGCGAGCATATTGAATGATTGGAATGTTGCCCGATAAGTGGATGACTTGATGTGAAAGTTGATCTCTATGACGTAGACATAATCTTTTGATTCTTTTTTGGTGCCCAGGATCAATCCTTGGGCATCCAGGGCATCCACCATCCTTCTTGCCATGTGCTATGGATCAGCTTGTGATGTCCCTTATGAAAAATCTTGTTTTTATGCATTGCAACGCGTTCTCATATACCCCGGGTGCATCTCAGCATCTGGCCTCGATATATCGTCGCCATGAATGTATGTGAAGCGGCCACGGCTGGAAATCTCTTCAAGTTACCGCGGACAACTGTGGTTGTTATGAATGTAAGAAGCACCAGTACATATACCGCTAATTAATCCTGTCTATAGCAACAAGTAGCCACAGGCCTTTGATAGAATACAGGTGCTTTATCCATCAGTCTCTGTAGTAATGTAAGATTATACACATATATTTGCGTGTACCGTCGGGTACCAGCTTTACATCTTCATCTTCATGGTCGGGGATATACGAATTATATCATACATACTAGGTCCTTAAGTACCTAAGTTAACTATCATACAATAATATCTCAAGTAGATCTTAGGCGAGCACCCAGTTATATTCTATCTATTACTAATAGCTTTCGACTCGATTATCATATCATACCTCTAGTAGCAGCTACATGCTATAGGTAGAAAGTGATATGAGTATCACATGATAGTATAAAAAAGAAAACGGTCCGAACTCCAAGGTCTAGCTAGGTATGGCCGATAAACCCGTTTGAGATAATAATATGAAACTAAAACTCCGAAACTGCACCAAGTTAGTACTACCTATCATCCACATACTATGATAGTAGCTACTCAGCGCGAGATATGAGTTGTTAAAAGATCTTCCCCCTTTTTTTTTCTTTCTTCCTTTCTTTATTTGGGTTGCTTGGTTTCTATGGATGCATCATACATTCATGCAAGAGATTGAGATAGAACGAGTTGAAATGAATGACATGTACATACATAAATACAGGTATATTTTTTAAATTAAAAAAAAAAGGTGGGGGCTACTGGATCACCCATTTTTCTTTTTCGTTTCTCATAAAAGGGCATGCGGTTTGTGACTTGATATTCTCCTAATCTCTTACAGTCCATTGACCTGTTTTTCAAGATGTTCGATATCGACTTGTTGCTTTTCCACGCCTGTAGCATACCGATCTATTTCGTCTCGAGGGATAGTGGAATTGAGCTGCTCCAGGGCTTTGATATCTTCATTTGTGCGTGCGTTTGATCGCACCGGGCGAAAAGGGGCTGGAGAGTGGGCACGTGAGGTAAGGAACTGGCAAATATGATTAGCATGTATCAGCAGAAAAAGCAAGAGAAAATAAATTTCCGAAAAGTGGGAAGGGATGAAGAAGAGACGGAAAAGGGCATATAAGGCAATCCAAGAAACTGACTTACAGAGCTAGCAGCACTTAGAAGAGCGATTAAACTCGCCTGGACCACGTCCTGGTGAATACCCACCCCCCAAACTTCCTCTTTGCTACCGGCGGCCGTACATTGAATATACGTTGCAGCACGCACCTCTCTACCACGCCCGACTGAGTGCTCCTTGTAATCAAGGACATCAAGATCGATGCCAAGCGTGGATAGAGCGCTAGCAAGGGACGAAATGGCACCTGGACCAACACCGGTAATTGGATGTTGAGTGCCGTCGATTTCGATGACACCGGTGAACCGACGCTTAAGGTTCTTAGTGTTGAGTGCCTTGCCTGGCTCTGGCGGTGCAGGTGACCGCGAACGGTCAGTCGTAATGTTGTAGTCAATGAGAGTGAAGCGTGGGTTAGTCCTGAGATGGTAGGCATTTTCGAATAGAGTGACAATCTCCTTCGGCCGAAGCTCCCGGTTCAGATTCTCGGTTTCTTTCTGGACGATTTTGCTGAACTCGATCTGGAGGCCACGGGGAAGGTCTAACTCTAGACTTCGCAAGATAACCCAAGCAGAACCACCCTTTCCGCTCTGCGAGTTGACGCGAATGACGGCTTCATAATTTCTCCCGATATCCTGTGGATCCAATGGCAGATATGGCATCTGCCACGGATCTTCTGGTAATGCCCCAGATTTTTCTCGGGCCCCGAAGCCTTTCTTGATTGCATCTTGGTGACTGCCGCTGAACGCGCAGACAACCAACTGACCCCCATACGGCCACCTTTCGTTAACGGGGATCTTGTTGCTTTCCTCGACAACCTTGATGACTTTGTTGATATCTGAAAAGTCAACATTTGGATGAATCCCTTGGGTATATAAATTTAGAGCAAGGGCCACCAAATCGACGTTGCCCGTCCTCTCGCCGTTGCCGAACAAGGTACCTTCCACCCGGTCAGCGCCCGCCATCTGCGCCAACTCCGCAGCGGCAATCGCGCAGCCCCGATCGTTATGCGGATGAAGAGACACAACAAACTTTTTCCTCTCTGTCATGTTCCGACAGAAGTATTCGATTTGATCTGCGTAGACATTGGGAGTCGTCATCTCCACTGTTGCAGGAAGATTGAAGATCATGGGGGCTTCCTCAGTGGGTTCCCAAGCAGCCTTGACCGCTTCGCAAACTTGAATGACGAACTCAGGATCGGTGTCCGAGAAGGTCTCCGGAGAAAATTCATACTGCCACTCTGTGCCCGCCGAGGATGGATCATCCTTGGTAATTGAACGAGCTAACTTGGTGCACCGCACAGCCAGTTCAATCGTTTGTTCCTTTGTCATCCCGAACACTATCCGTCGGAAGCACTCGCTCGTTGCAAGGTACAGATGCAGAATACCCTTCTTTGCTCCTTTGAGGGACAGAACGGTGCGGCGGACCAAGTCCTCGCGACATGGAGAAAGAACCTGTAGCCAGACATCGTCAGGAACCGCACCTGGGGTCTCAACGAGACGACGGGTGAAGTCGAAGTCCGTTTGCGAGGCAGAAGGAAAGGAAATCTCGATTTCCTTGTAGCCCAGCTCCACGAGCATGTTGAAAAACCGAAATTTCTGATCCCCATCCTACTTCCTGTCAGTGCTGCTGTTTCTTGCATGCCAGCCAGTCAGCTGGTCAATACCATTGGGTCAATCAAGCTTTGGTTTCCATCTCTCAAATCAGTGGCTAGCCACCGGGGCGGCTTATCGATAGTCTTGTTAGGCCATTGCCGTTCAGGTAGATGGAGGGGCTTGAATCGCTTGTATTTCTTGGAGGGGTCTTTGAGCCTAATTGGGAATTAATATTCACCATACACACATTTCCACAAATGACGAAATCGGACTCCCGGAATTCGCACATACATCGGCATCTGTGAAGTGGTGGTGAAGGACTGGAACTACTTTTTCTTGTTCCTAGTAATTATTCTTTCTTTCCTTGATGATTTCGAAGGATCAGACTTGTTAAGAATGAGGAGAGGTGAAGAAGGATTTAAATGCCGATGAAGAACCGGGTAGTTTTATAAAGATCGTCGGCCGGCTTTTCTAACTCTTGACTCGTTGATTGACTTATGAAATTCGTTCGGTTTGCGTAGCCTTAATAATCGGGCGGGTTTTTTCTTTTCTTTTTTTCATTTTTCATTTATTTTTAATTACTTTTTTTTTTTTTTCCTTTTGTGGGGTTTCACTGCCGGCAGCGCGTATTGGCCGGTTTCGGCTGCATCTCCGCTTCGCACAAAGTTCCGGAGAGATTTGGATCACATCACGTCCTGTGCACGGTCATATGACCCTATTGGTAGTAAGCATGATCATATGATATCTATGATATCCAGATCATGTCATACTCTATACCTGGATGTACTCGTATCAATTGAGAATCCTTTAGACGATCGTACCTCAGTAACTGTGATATAGCTATCTACATGTGTCAAAATATGAAATTACTAGATATAAATGTTGTGATATAATAGGTTCATGAAAACTAGAAGTTGATTAAACACAACGCCACTTGCTTTGGGCACGTAACTATCAGATGATTATTAATTACCTCAGTAACTCGCCTGAGAACAATAATTATGCTGGGATGCGATATCGGGCGTTGAAATGGTCAACTTTGACTGGGGGCTGTGATGTAAGCGGTCCGGTTAACCCATATTGTATTTTACGTGTTTGTATTCTATTGATACTAGACTAGTACGATCGTATTTTACCTGTCATACCTATCGAGAATCGAGAATCGAGAATAACATCCAAGAGAGACGGCCGGACTTCTGACTGTCAAAGTCGAACCAGACGGACAGCTAGGCTTCTGTCCCGGGCCTATCGTAGCCTCCTGTTCCCGGACTTTGAAGTTGTTAAAGCACACGCGCCGACTCATCGAGCACCTTTCTACGGCGCCAAATCGAAGGGTAGCTTCCCCTTCTACCCTAAGATCTCCTAGAGCTCGGCCCCAGCACCAGCTAGATCTTTCCGTCCGGGATCGATGTACAGCCCCGCCAACGCCACAGAATCGAAAACCCCTTGCCTGATTGCGGCGCTTTACTATCAACATGCGACTTTTACCTATGCTACCATACCAGCACATATTTTATCCAGTCCACTTGGTGGAACTTGCAATACCTGAAGTGAAGCTGCCTGTGCTATGCGTCATATCGGTTTCTCATGAAATGAAAGCCACAAGGCGAATCGGCACTAAACGGAGCGTTGCATGTAAAAATAGATGAACCGAATGGCCAAAGCCAATCAGCAATGAATAATATTATAAAACCACTCTTATAAATCTGATCCTTAGCATTATTACCGGCTTCTCTAGCCCTACTTTTACCGTACGTTCCATGCAATCAAGATCCATAAGTCCTTGGCTTTTTGGAATCCTGGCGATTTGTACTACATACTATAAACATATCCTCGCTTGCTATCTTGAATATTATCACTGCTCTCATCCCCAGTCTCTTCGTCGCCTCTACTATCTTCACTTTCCTCGCCAATGCTACCTTTATACCCCCCCCGGCCCAATTCGCCTCCAAAATACATTCTCCGCGATTTGTGGAGCCCTGGTTCTTTTGTGGCTCCTGTCCCTCCTCTTTACGAACTAGGACTTGAGGCACTTTATTCATCTTGACTATATTTGGGTTGAGGCGGTTTCGAGAAGGCGTGATGAGAAGTTCAGCACTGCCGAAAACATGCTTACATTCCGCACTTGATACTAGCAATGCTAGGATATCAAGGTGGTTTAGCAAGTGCAGTCATCTTGTAGGCATACGTCAATCAGATCAGTGGTCGACATGTCAGGAAGCACTATTCGAACACTTTGTAGAATGCACATGCTAATAGTGGAAGCTGCTACTATGTGGCGGTAGTTTAGACCCGGCCCACAGAGCATGACACTGCCGATTTTTGCCAACGGTATTGTTGTACATGCATGCGCTTTCTAGTGATATATATTTGTATAGCATGCATGGATGGTGTGATTATGATCCATCCAATATTAGCTAAGTACTGTACAGTACATTTCCCAGTTTTCATGTGACACTCTGCAAGGAACTTATGGAGTTATTACTATTACCAGTTAGTGCTATGATAGTAGTTGTTCTCACAGCACCATATGATAGGGTATTACTACCGTATTGTTATGCGTACCTATATAAGCTCAAGGCACATGGGCGTCGGAATTACCTGATACGATATGATGATTCGTGCAGTCAAGCGGCTCGAGAACCCGAAAAGGTCTATTTTCATCGAAGGGAAGATTTAATCTGGACCCCCTTGGAATAGTTCCAGGTTATATAGCGGTGAAGGGGAATCAGGCGTTCTGATCTATAGTATCATAATAATAAATTGGAATACATTATTATCAGGTACAGCACTTGAAATGCCCTGGAGCCAAGAGGCTACCACAGGGAATGTCAAGAGAGCCGACGAAGCAGCAAAGAAGGCAGCAGCTAAGCCGCCACAAGGTGAATTGAGGGATCTTTCTATAGCCTACGCCCGGAGAGTTCGGACAGCGGCGGTTGGCACTTGTAGAAAGGAATGGATGGAGTAGGCATTCCGGAATAGGGCGCAAACGGCACAAGGGGTATATAGAGCGCAGCCAGGGGGTCGAAGCAGAACCCGGCTGTGCCCAAAAAAGGCTAGCAGGGCGATACTACCAGCTCAAGGTGGGCCACACGATAGGGCTTCACCTATGAAAAACCCGAGCTCGGGAGATGGAAGAGTATCAATGGTGCTAAGAGCCGAGGGAAACAGTTCGCCATCTCCTTGTTGAGTGTAGGGAGTGGCGTAGGCAGCGGGAGGTCCTACATCGGGGTATCGGGGCCGGCATCACGGAGCCGTCGAGGGCAGAAGAGAGCCCGGAGGCTAGGCTGTTTGGAAACCCCAAAGCTTCGGGGGCCATCCTACGGTTTCTGGCAAACACGACAATAGGGTGTCCTCGGGGAGGTCAAGAGCAGGCAATAGGGCTAGGAGAAACGACGAGTGGGGGCTAGAGGCCCTGGAGGAGGCGGAAGGAGAGGAAGTATCGACAGGAGAGTAGGGTAGCCTGCAGAGGCAGAGGACAGATGCAGTATACCAGGGAGGGCGTTTATGGCCCAAAAGCCCTGTGCAGTTAGGCGGGCTGGGGCGAGGAAAAGGAAATTTGAAACGGCATAGAAGGCTGACACTGAGCTGGTGAGACAAGCCTATGGCCGTAGCAGGTGTCTTGTCATAGCCGAAAGGCTAGATACAAACAATAAACTTGAATTAATAATAATAATAATAATAACAATAATAAGAGGTTATCACATGGATTGATGAGAATGTATCATAGCACCTCTACATATCTGCATACGGATGCATTATCACTATTTTAGCTACATTTCACCATGATTATTTTTTATTATCTTTTCTTTTTCTTCCATCTTCAACTTTTTCCTCTGTTTTGGCGCTTGCCCCGCGCCTTCGGGCGGGCAACGCTCTTCTTAATCGATTTCACCTTTGGGGTGCCTTGGTTTTCGCGTTCCCTTTTGCCCTTCTTCCATAATTTTCCTTCTTGTCGCTCTCGAGCGCTATCGAGTCGCTTCTTCTCCTTACCACTTAGTTTGCGTTTCCCTTTCGTTTGGACGGGATTGGGTCCGTTCAGTTCAATCAATCCACGCTTACGAGCCTCTTGTTTCTCCCGCTCGCTTTCAAACCAAGTTCTTTTCGGTCGAGATAGAATCTCCGCCTCGTGTTTGATTAAGTTTTCACCCTTGGTCACTTGCATCTCTGCCTGCGCTAGCTGCTTTTCCTCCTTTTCTTCGCGAAGAACCTCCTCGATTTCGTCTGCCATTCCTTCAACCGTTTCGGCGCACTTGTCTATCAGTTCAGGGTCCACAATCCGGCTAACGATCTTCGCGCCTTGAGACTTGCCTGCTTTCACGGCAGCCTTGACGACTTTGCGATCAGATTCGGCGGCGAGAGTGCATGCACGGCCAGATCGGCCAGCTCGTGCAGTTCGACCAACTCGGTGAAGATAGATTTCATGCGTCTGGGGAGCCTCATAGTTGATGACCGTTTCCACACCTCGGATATCGAGACCACGAGAAGCTACATCTGTTGCTAGCAGGAAGGCCACCCGCCCATCTCGGAAGTCTTCAACACTTCTGATGCGCTATAAACAGTCAAGTCAACTTATAATCTCTGTTATAAATCTTTAGCAACCTTACCTGCTCTTGACCCATGCTACCGTGTAGCTCCGCTGCTTTAAGGCTGCTAAGGCCAAAAACAATACGAACACGGTGTGCCTCGCGTTTTTGCCGAAAGAATATGATGACACGGCTGGTGTAGATTTCTGTACAAAGATACAGGAGATACCCTAGACGCTTGTCCTCTCTCCCAGGCCGCAATCTCACAAACTCTTGCACCAGCGTGCCCACGGTTTGCTTCTTGGCATCAATCAATAGTCGAACGGGCCGGTTTAGCCCAACGCGAATAAGCTTGTCAACCGAATCGGTCATTGTCGCGGAGAAGAGCATCGTCTGCCGAGATTTCGGTATCGTGGTTAGGATCTCGTTGAGTTCATCGGCGAATCCATCTTCTAGCATCCTGTCTGCCTCATCAAGGACAAGGATTTCCAATGTATCTATGGTAAAGCTAGTAGAGTTCCTCATGTGATCAATAAATCGCCCCGGGGTGGCAATAATGACGTCCGGTCGCTTTTTTAGCACGTTCTCTTGCTCACGGAGACTGAAACCGCCGACGAGCTGACAGAATGTGATATCCGTGTATGCTGCTAGCCTCGTAGCCACATTGTAGCACTGGATAGCCAATTCTCGCGTAGGCATAAGAACTGCAACACGGCTGGTTGGAACCTTCCGTGGCCGGTACAGCAGACGCTCCAGGATGGGAATAATGAACGCGGCTGTCTTGCCAGAGCCGGTGACAGCGCCGCCAACGATATCCTTGCCCATCAAAGCCACAGGAATAGTCTTGCTTTGGATTGGAGTCGGGGTCATGAAGCCGACAGCCGCAAGACCACGAAGAATCGGTCGAGACAGATTGAAAGCCTGAAATGAAGAGCGTGGCTGGGTCTGGGTGTTTTTGGTCGACTTTTCTTCTGGGGCGAAAAAAGCATTTCGCTTTTGTTCTTCATCGTCCATGTCTTTGCTCTCAGAGTCTGTATTGGACGCTAGATCATCAGGATGCGAAACTGGAGACGCCACAGAGTTATCATAACCAGAAACTGCGTCGTCTTCACCGCTTAGCTTGCTGTCTTCTTCAATTTTGTTAAACCCGACCTCAGACCCAGAGCCTTCTTCTGACTGCGATAGTCCGGCGTCCGATTCTTCGTTCGGGGCACCCATACCGAATCCATCAGGAGCAAGCAACTCATCGTCGAAGTTTGCGAAATCCCCTTCTCCTTCATCCCCTCCATCCTCACCAAGACCCGTATCATTATCTGATCTCTGTTCTCGCTGCTTAGCCTCCTGCTTCTTGGTTTTCTTCTCCTCTTCCTTCTTTCCTATCCGTCTTCTCGCGATGATATCATCAATTTCAACGCGCTTTTTGGCCCCATTGAGCATCTTTTCATTATGTACCTCCCATCCATCAAAATCCTCGATGATACCCTGGGCGACATCCCCGCTCACAACGAACTCAAAATCAGGGTTTAGAGCATCATCTCCTTTTGTATCCTCTAATGCATCGGCATTCCCATTAATAACCAATGGAATCTTCGGTCCAGAAGTCTGTTCACTTTTAGTTTTGTTCTTTTCAGCCTTCAATTGCTGCCCGTTTTGCTGTCTTTTTTGCTTCTTGTTCCCGGGCGCCGTCGTCTCAGCCTGGTCACGCTTCCGTTTCTTTCCCTTAGGGCCATTGTTTTCGTCATCAGAATCTGTGCCACAATTCTCTGAGGCGGGATTGTCAGCATCTGAAAGTGTGAGAACAAAGCCGTCGATGACATTCGGAAGCGAGGCCATTCCAGTAGATTTCAATCCAGGAGTTCCTCATGTATTGAATGATTGAGTGATTAAGCAAATTTTATTAGAGTATAAAAAGGAAAATATATTAAATCAATTGAAATAGGTCCGCAGCCAATCCACTATGTGGAGCTCACAGGGAAAATGAAGTTTTAAGTATTTATGGCGGTGAACAAAACTTGGCAGAAATGCAGTTACTGTAGAAGAGCTGGGCGGTCAACATTATATTGATATTTGGCCTTATAATACCTATGATAGTAACTTTCTCAGGATTATTGCATCTTTGTGGGTTCAAGAGTTCTATCGTCGACTACATTAATATATCATTTATTTCCTATTAACTTCACCAGGTTGAGCTTTGAAGCCAATAACTTTAAAAGGAAAGAAAATTCATTAAATTAGTAATTACTAATGACTGTAGACAAATGGAGAATAAGAAGGTAAAGCTTAGGGATAGCATCTAACATTCGGAAGGACGAGTTGTTCGACAAAATATGACTCAGAATATTGTCGACCACGAATGCTTTTTGGAACCACTCAATGAGGCTTGTCTGGGTACAAACGTAATGTCATTGGAATGATGTTCATTGTTCATAGTATGCGTCGCGGTCGAGGTGATGTTACAAAGTCTCAAAGCCATTCACGTCCCGTATTAGAAATGTGAGATCTTGCAAACCAAGAGCCGGTCGGTTATTGTTCATTTCTGAATGAGTTGAACATCATCGCCTCTCTGAAAACTCGCGTAATCCAACGAAACTGGTGTAAAGGGTTTCTGAAATGATAAAAATGAACGCACTTGTGCTGTATCGCTTCATCGTTATTTTCACCATTTTCAGGTTCTCGTTGAATTGTGTTAACAGTCGAAGTGCGGACAACCATCGAAATTCCAAGGAAGAGGATAGGTATATATAATCACATGATCACGTTCACGCAAAGACGCAATTCATTGCAACCATCTTGTGACTTATGAGCGAGCGATAAGCGGATGCTTTTTCTATTTCCACAATTCACTCATGTTGGAAGCAGGCTCCTCTACATGCCAATGAAAGCAGAGGGATGTAAAACCCTTCGGACAAAGTAGCTAATATCCATACTGACACAAGATTTAGCATCCTAGCGGTCGCATCGGTGCGCTGGGGACAACTTACTATCTATTGAACTTGACTGCTGCTCCTTTAAGTATTCCCTGCTCCACGAAATAGTATTTGCCTAGCCAATGCTTAACTCGGTTGTAGTCGTCAGGCTCTTCTGGGGAGAAAACAAAGGTGAATACCAAGCGAGTCAACTTTCGAGATCCGCCTGAAGAGTACAGAGATCGGTCTTCCGGACTACACTCAAAGAAGTAACCCTGTTTTACCACGTATGTGGGATCGCAAACCTCTAGGAGTTTGTCTGTCAAACAACGTCCAATGCCTCTTCCCATCTTGGCGGGGTGCACAAAAACATCGAGACTGGCCGTGTGGCGACCTACAGTATAAGGACCCATGAAGTCCGATGCCGCTGCGTAACCTAGAATCCTCTCGTTTGCGTCATCAGGCACTGGGGCTTCAAAGAAATGCCTGCGTTCCACTGCAACAATGAATGGAAATCTATCCCTTCTGCGGTCGTCAATACGCTGACGAATATCTATATCGCTAAGCCTCTGAATATCCATGCACTGGGAAGAATTGGACACATGCCAGTTCCAAAGATCAACAAGCTCGGGGATATCCTTATACTCAGCCGGGCGAAGATAAATATTGGCCCTGAGGGCGTTGGGATTGGGTTCGAGCTGAGCTTGGCCGGTTTCTAAATACACATCGCGGTCAGTGCCCTCGTGACGCGCATTTGATACACCGTGTTTTTCATTGCAGCGCAGGTAATTGTAGCGATAGCCATCGGCAGTTTCATGACGGTGTAGGCGTGTCTCGTTATCGGTCACATCAAGGTCCGTTTCGCTATAATCAAGATCCGGGATAAACAAGCTCAACACACCATCCGCATGCGCCGTTCCGTCAAAGAAGGACTCGTGATATATGTCAATATAGTAACAAATTGCCATTGTGGTGTCAAGCCAATTCCAAAGCCAGCTGCTATATGCTCCGGGGTCGGGGCAACCACGTGGGTAATAATTCCAATTCGCCGAAAGGGGTTCTTCCCAGAATTCGGGGTCGATTCCCTCGGGTGCCTGGGGAGGTTGAGGAAGACCAATCGGAAGACCGCTATCTGGAGCAACTGCGGGAGGCGCGTATGGATGTCCAGGGGTTGGACTTTCTTGCAGCACCAGTCGGCCATTCTCAACCCTAGGGTATGCCCGAGTATCTTCTTTATAGAGCATCCATTGTGCATCGTGTCTCTCATCGTCGGTTATCTCCTGGGGAAATCGAAATCTATTCGGCTGACTTGTAGGCGACATAGTGCCATGTCTAGATCTACCAACGACCAGTCGCCCAGCAATCAACTTGGAAATTTCGGAAGCTGGGTCTACACCCAGTCCACGTCGTGCTATGTTAGTAAGTGCTTCCGGATTAGATGTCAACAGATCTGCTTTATTAAATTTGCTCTTTCCGGCTTCAGCAATGACCTCGGCTTGAAGGCGTTTGAGCTCTTCCAACTCTTCCGGGCTTGCCTCCTTGCGTTCCATCTTAGATTTTTTCATTTGATTTTGCCCCTTTCTGAGTGGAGTGGCCTTCGTTCCCAAGTTGTGAAGTGACGTCTTCCCCGAATCCGGAGGATTATGAGGGGAACTTGGTACTCTATCGCGGGGGGAACCACTTGCGCCTCCTGGGCGACGCAAGATGATTTCGTCAGACTCATCAGAACTAGCCATCTGTCCTGTGGCAATTGAAGCTTCGTACGGTTTTAGTCAGCTTCAATCGAAACTCGAGAGCAAAGAAATTACCTTGTGCGCTAGGCTGTTGTGCGGGCTCCATCGATGAGGTGGCGGACGCAAGGGTCGGCAGAGGGAGCACTGCTTTTTTGGCAAGCGAAACGGCCTGAACGGCGGATGGCCTCCCTAGAGAGTCTTTCGCTTTAGACTCTGACTCGGAATCTGGATCGAAATCGGCGTCGTAGTCTCTAGAAGGGTGTGGAGGTGTATCAAGATTGTCAATTCCGGCAGCAGTGCCACTTCTGGAACCCTTATCCCGAGACGTTGTTGGACCCTCCGTCGTATTAGTATTGACGTACTCTTGAAGGGAGCGTTTAACCTGTCGAGATGCCTCCTCTGGCATCCCTTTTGTGGATGCTTTATAACCCCCTTCCTTGTCTGAAGGAGTGATTTCTGACCGGCGAGCCTGGCTCTTACCGTCAGCCGAGATTGCCTCTGCATTTTTTGCAATGTCTTCTTTCGTGGGAGATGGATAATTGCTGCTATCACCACATTTTGCGGGTTTGTCTACGATCTCTCTAGACCAAGATACAGACGCACTATTTACAGTTGAAAGCTCTTGCTGTTGACCCGAATTGATGCAATTCAACGTAGGGTGCATCAGAGGGGATCGGTATTTATTGAGGAACTCTGTTTGGGTAACAAGATGACGCTGAGCAGCCTTGAGCTTGCGCCACAGGTCTGCATTGTTCTCCTCTCTGTCGGGTGCGTCAGCCAAGCTGTTTTCAGAAGCCATAGTAGATGTAGTAACTGATCTCTAGGAAGCTCTGAGAGGGATAAGGGAGATCAGTATCTTCCAGTCTCATGAGTAATGATAGCTTCTGTGTGAAACTACCATAACAGATTATGTAAATGATAATAATAATGATAATAAGAATAACAGTGATCACCGAGAGACACAAATTTTGTGACGATGGTGTCTCAACAGTAGACTGCTGCTGCGTGATAAGAAAAGACCTTCACAGTCGTGACACGCTGCGGAAATGGCGGAGCTAATTCATATGTGAACGTAGTAGAATCAACTTATTTATTTCTGTTTCTCTTTCTCCTCCTTAATGGGCACGAAGAATGTGAACCGAGAGTTGACGAAATGGAAGTGACCTAAACGCATATGCATATGGATGTCAAAGTGCACAAGCCTCAGCTCATTCCATCGATTGTGGGATAAGAGTTTGAAAGAAAACCAGAGGAAGGCTTGAGAATCGAAGGAGATCTCTGTGAATTCCTGATGGTGGGGGGGGAATGTTGGTGTTATATCTATCACTGATTGTGACATGTGTTGTTAAAATAGCCCCAGCTCAATGCAGTCGTCAAGTGGAGAGAACCAACTTGAACTCTTACACCAACCCGAGCCAAAACTACATTCTGCCCCTAGAACAAATAGGATGTTGTCAATATTAAGGAAAGCACGACTTAAGGACAAGGAAATGAGAATCCTCATGCTGTAAGGGTTTTTCATTCTCAAATACATGTTCTCACAAGTAATGTAATGACGGATCTGTGACAGAGGGTTGGATAATGCAGGCAAAACTACCATTGTGAAGAGAATCATGAATGAGGATGTCATGACTGTCAGCCCAACACTAGGTTTCATCATCAAAACAATAGATTTTCAAGGGTATACATGATGCTCTAAGGCATTACATATCGTTTTGCTAATCCGTAGACAGATACAAGTTGAATATTTGCAGGGCTCCCTATAGCCTCTTACTCGGGGCAGCAAGCTGACCGTCATCTTAGGGGACGTCGGAGGGCAGAGGACGCTTCGATCGTATTGGAGAAACTATTTCGAGAAAACTGACGCATTGATTTGGGTTGTCGATGCCACCGATCGTCTTCGAATCGAAGATTGTCGCGAGGAGCTGTCGGGTCTGCTTTTCGAGGAGGTACTACGCACGCCGCTGCTACCCCGCATGGTGTGGCTTGGAGTCTTCTGAAGTTAGTGGTACTGATCCGGTCATTGTTAGCGTCTCATGGGGGCCAGTTTGCTTGTCTTCCTGAACAAGACGGATGTCGAAGGCTGTATGACCAAGGAAGAGACTCGCGAGGTACGATTAAAATTCTACATCCAGATCTTGTGTGTAGATTCAAGTTATTAATCATTTCATGGGATTGAATGTTGATATTATCTGATTGTCCACAGGCCCTCCAGCTTGATGGGATCAAAACTCATAAGTGGGCAATTTTTCCGTGCAGTGCAATGACCGGCGAGAATCTGATCGAGGGCTTGGAATGGATAGTGCAAGATGCGAAAGATAGGCTCTTTCTGTATTGAGGGTATGCGGCTGGGTTTCTTTAACATCTCATCATATTCGTATTCTAACCCTAGACCCAATGTCTGAAAATGATTCTATTAGATCAAATGAATTCAGAACCGCCTTCTTTAGTTATGGCTCATGGTCAATTGCTTAATGGAAACCAGGCTCGGCTTCGATTATCGAAGGTTGAAAGCATACTCATAGTCCCTACTAATGGCTAGCGTATAATGTAAATACCCATGCATGAAGATATGCATAATTCTATGTTGATCTCTACTGGGTAATAAGGACCCAAGCAAGCGTCTCTGAACCAGGATTAAATCAAAGGCAGTGTCGTAGTCAAGCCGTTTCTATCATGAGGATAGCTATCAACCTCGATAGTCTTTATTGTCACATCGAAAACTCCGTCATATATACCACGTCCGTATACGGAAAGATACCTACCTGATAACATCCATTCTATGGTAGCGGACAGGCTAAAATCCCTTTTCTTCAAACCCATCAACTCCACAACACTACGCATTATTAAGAATCTACAAGCTTTAAGTTGTAGTATTTTGTCCAACTAACAAATCTCTTGGATTTTTAATACCTCTTGTCGTCGTGGAGCCAAACTTCCAAGAATTTTGAGGCAATGAAACACGTAAAATTATGGTAAATTACGAGGATAATACATCATACTTGCTGAACCGGGAGGGAGTTTCTAATAATTCCGATGAAATTCGGAGATGGTGAAAAAAAACCGAATGGGGCGTGAGCATGACAGCACAGATCTGATGACTAAACATGGAATTGTAAAGTAATCAATTACATACCTACACTAGCCGTTATTTATATAACCATATTGGGATTAGCCTATGTAATAAGCTAGGAAGTTATATTATTAACATACAGATTAAGTTTTCAAGAGATCACGCTAGTAGGCGTATCACGTGATGACAGTTACCCCTAACAACCAACACCAAAACACGAAAACGTCATCCCAGCCTCCAATATCATGATCAACCTACTGATTTAGCCTGTATATTCAATACTTAAGACCATTTTCGCAGTCTATCTCAAGCAGATCGAATCTTCGCTGTGTGAATCCGATGCCTGCGGAGAGCAGTGCTATCAAACTTGGGCTTTCTTGACTAACGGCCTAACACCGACGATGCCTCCCGTGAGGCCAGAGCAGGAGGCTCCTACTATTGAAGGATTTCCCACCAGCCGGGGCCGCAGTTCTGCCTTCGCATTCAATTTTCTCGGCGCGAGAGGGACCGTCACCAGCGCTGGCCAGGGTTCCATCAACCCCAATAATATCAATATGCAGGGCCTAATGGCTCTTTTCGCCCTCATTGGCGTTGGCTTCGTCCTCGCGATAATCTGGTTTTTCTTCTGGGCCAAAAACGGCGGGTTCGTGTGGAAAAAGGGTGACTGGGAAGAGTATAAGTCAACGGTTCTCCGGCGGAAGGGCTCGGACGGGAAAACACTCAGCAACGCGACCGCGCCCACTGAGCTCGGTGGAGGGAGTATCGTGGGGAAAGGCTACAAAGATGATGGCTTCACTGTTACCGATACCACTGAAACTGCAACAACAGCACTGACCCATGAAGGTGAAGAAGAAGAAAAGCCCCGCCGCAAGCGCAAACGGCTCAAGGAGACTGCCAAGCAGAAAATGCTACGCAGACAGCAAGACGAAAAGTGGGAGGGTGCCGCGGATGAGGATGTACGGGCATATCGTCATGAGAAGCCAGCGCGCGTTGGTGGCATTAATCGCGAGGCCGACGGCGTGTATCACGGCACAGACTATACTAGCACGGAATCTCCCAGCACTTACGAAACAGAGTCCAATTCTCGCCAGGATCCTCCTCACTATCATAATCACCACACCCGCAGTGTCTCTGGCTTTTCCTTCACTGCTGGCAGCGAAGATGTCCTAAGCCAAGTGACTGAAGAGCACCTTCTCCGGGACTCAACAGCTCTCGTCATGCATGGCCACAGTGAGCGTCGTCGCAGTAGGGGGGATCGTTCCCATTCTCGCCAAAGCAGCCCCCGCAAACGCAACGGCGGTGGCGATCGTTCCCCGATATCTTACGCAGAACCTTTGGACTTCTCATCCCGGCCCCCCGAGTCAAGCCCATCGGAGTCGTTCTATTACCAGTATTCTGCTCTGGGAGAGCTCGATAATGGGACGGGCACGAAAGTCTATCCCCACCCTATTCCGGGACTGAGCCAGGGATACCGACGGGATACTAGACAAGGGCGAAGTCCTACTAGTGGGAGAAGCAGACGGGACAGTCTAAGCGAGAGCGATGGATGATCCTGGTTTCGTTCTCTTCTTTCCTTTCTTCCTTTTTTGTCTTATTGGTAGGTCAGGGGGTTTTATGGGTTGGTTCTGCTCCAAGCGTAATTCGTATGCAGTGCGATGCTGTCCTATCTTTTCCCCTGTTAAGCCTTTATCCTTGCCCACCTCGGTTCTATATTCCTGTTGAAGAGACAATAGAATGAAACCCACCGATGATGTATATATAGTATGGCATGAATTCATGAATGGATCGTATGTATCAGGTACCTACTAGTATATATAATCCTTTCCTCAAATGATCCTTATTGAGCGGACATGAACCAAGTCGGGAAAGAAAACTGATACACTGTCCTTGTCTCCCTTAACGTGGATTCATATACAAATCATGGTGGGCTCGTTGGTGGATTCTTTTCTCTTTGACCTTATTCTCGACCAAGGCGAGCGGTAGAGGTCCATCTTCCTTTTATGACAGGTACAGTAGCTGAGCGAGGTGCTAGTCTAGCTACAGACCAGCGAGGGTCTGGGGGACCGAAGGGTTAAGTACAGGTTGATGATGACTTGTAAATGACCCGAGAGAGTTACCGTCCACTCAATCGGTGTATATGGGCTAGGATCCTGATAACTAGTATTATATCAATATATATATATATATATATATATATAGGTAACTAATAATATATTACATATAACTAGTCATAATGAATAATAAACATTAATTACCTACAGATCAATATGAATCATATAATAGAATACTCCTATCTCCCATATGCACAGCTATTCTGAACAGGAGCTTTTATTAGGGAGTACGATACGAAGACCAACAGGCTGTTACTAACTCGGATGCATTATGTATTTTTTTTTTTCCCCCCCCCCTTGTAGATTAATTTTATGTTGTTTCTGTGATTGAGAATTAAAAGTTCCGAATCCAATGATCGGTTAATAATATGATTAAAACGGTCAAAAGACAATGTCATGGGGCTTCCTTGCTTTATGCCGGGTTTTTACAGTAACCTGCCTTCGCTTTTAACGTCGGGGGCTTCCATTTAAAATAGTTATAGCATCTCGGTGTAGGAGATTTTGTGGTGAGTGAACGGATATCCCGAAAGTAGATGGAGGGATATCGCGAAATTGACGATAGAAAGCTCATACACGAGGCCTTGGAACACTTCCAATATCTCAATATCTAAACGGGTATCACCAAAGCCCTGATATTCCACAGCATCATGGAACGCTGAGTCTGTCAATCGACAACACAAAATATCCGTTATTGAAGATGTATGAAAGACTACTAGGATATGGTGAGGAACAAAGGGAAATTTGTTGTGAATTAAGATAAGAGTAAAATGACATCCCCTAGGCTAAAGATTTGCAATCGATAAAACCTGTCATGCAAACAAACGCGGTACGCAAGATCAACTCAACTGAGCCCCTTTGTATTGGAGCAAATAACGGATCTCCAAATAGGATGCCAGATTCAGCAAAAAGTAGGGGGTGTCAGTGTAGACCAAATATGTCATAAATGCCCTATACATGTAGTAGAATTCTTGGATATGTGGACGGTTCACGGATCCCCAGAGATCTGCACTGCTGCCAGTCTGCTGGGCTGCCCTTCGGTGGTGGCGACTCATTTAGTAGTGTGGAAGACTTGAAAGTGAGAAAGAGATATGATAGCTATATGTTGTAGACTATGAGCCCCAAGCTGGTGAGGATCAAGACGACTGGCTCTACTACCATTTTGATATTCTGGTAAACGGTTCGTTCATGGAGACCACAAATTGATTTGAGCACCAATTAAAAAATGTCCAAGGCAGATCTTCCCGTTTTATCAGCAGTTAAGGCCAAAGGAACATGTTAGGTTTCCTTTCTCTGAAGGTCACATATCACATGGGGGCGGACGTTCGAAAGCAATATTCTACACAACAAAAGCCCCCCAACCTGGCCACCTTTTTCAAAGCTACACAGCGCCACACCACCAAATGAAAATCCGAATAATTGCTTTTAAAAAATAAAGTCACGGAAAGATGGCGACGCGGAGTGGCGGTCCCACTATGTAAGTAGGTTTTAGAAGGGGCTGTATGCTCCCCTTGTCACCATACATCTTTCTTTATATCGTCTGCTACTGCCCCGAATATACTTTCGAATAGGATTCCGAGATATCTCGGTAGACAACTCGGATTTTAGGAGCGGAGAAGCTCAGGTCCTCTAACAGACTACATACCGGGTGTGTAACCCTTCACAGAATCATTTGTGGTCCGTTTCAATATGACCGAGGGTTGTGATGCGGGATGCATGGTTATCGACTCTCTAGTATCACGGCTGCTCTAGCAGGCTGGCCCTGTCCGGTTTGTCGTCGCTAGCGTCCCCGCTCTCCATCATGAACATGCTCCGACTAAACTTGATTCCCAGTTTTGTGGTAGTCGGGACACTATCACTTTCCCCCTGCCACTCTCCGCCGAGGCCGTTACTTTCGAACATCACTCGTTGTAATTGGAGCTTATCATCTAGCACCCAGTTCGTGTATCGGATACTGGTCTCCTCTGACCCCGATCGGGCCAGAATGTCCGTGACGGGTTCTATGATCAGCGAGATAATGATGATGAGGGACCCCAAAACCAGAATAATTGCGATCCCAAGAGTGGAGAACGAAACGGTATTGTCCGCGTAGCTGACAAGTTGGCTATGGCACATGCCACGACTGACAGTGTCATTTGGTTGCCAGATATGTGACCCTTCTGGTACGTACGCGGGGCCGGTTGCGTACTCGACAATCAGGCGCTGGACCATGGCGAGAGCGACATCAAACCATCCCTGAACCTCGATCTGCCACTGGTTGCTCGGAAGCGGACCTTGACGGAGGTTATTGACCGTTTCCTGCGCGAGCAAGGCATAGCCGCCGCGGGGGCTGATGGTCGTAAGGAAGTTGGTGAACGTCGCAACGTTGGTGATGCGCAGGATTGAACCATCCTGCAGTTCATTGAAGGCAATTTTGCTGTTGTTGATTGAATTCCGCAGGAGGGAATTAAACCCGCTTAGAGGCGTGCAGTAATTTGTTGAAGGGTTACAGAGCTGATATTGCTCCACACAACCGAGAACGCTAACCCAGTAGTTGCCTGTATAGAAAGTGATATTTTGGGTTGGGGTGAGCCGGACCGAGTCTGCAACAATGGTGGCAGCGAAGATCGGGTCAGTATTTGGCGTGTCATACATAATGCTATTAGGCGAAATGAACATCAGGGATACATCTGCATCCGTTCGATTCAGCTTTGGGATCGGGGTCCAGGCGTTATCGTCGACACCGGTGAAGCTTGATAACACGGTGAGGGTGTACCCGATGTTGCCCACTACGCCCGCATTATTATACCTGAAGGTATAGTCGGTGATATTAACCATTGGACCGTAATTGAAAGAGAAAAACTCTGAATTAGTGTTTGTAGCATTGGTGATAGTAAGGAACCCCTTGCTCGTTACGGGAGCACAGGTGTTAATTTTCCGAAATTGCACTTGGCCGGAAGAAGGCGTATTGATTCCAAGGTCGTCCCGCGAGTCGAGAAAACCAGTGTCGAATGTGACAGCGTCGGTATCACACATACCGGGTGCGAAAGGACATGATGCGTTCATGTCGGCGGTATAAGCTAAGGAAGGTTTTAGGAGCGTAGAGCATTCTAAGTTGTTAACCGCGCTCCCGTAACACTCGCGAGCATAGTTTGCTGCCGTGGAGGAATCATTGAGCGTCTTCCGAGCATATGCGGAGTTAGTGGTGGGGTTGACGCCACTATTATCCAGGTCCCAAAAACCACAGTTGCCGGGCAGCACTAAGCGTTGGTCGCCCGCAGCTTTGGAGACTTCAGCGGAGAAAACCGACAGGACGGCGAAGATAATGGTGTAGAAAATGGAGAATAGAAACCATGAGATTGAGCGCGAGAAGGGAGATTCCGTCCTGCGTCGCCATGCCCAACACTGCCAAAGGAAGATCCGGGCTGCTGAGATTGGGGAGGTGGTATTCCGGAATATGACCTGATGCTGGTGGTATAACCCATCTTGATCGTGAGCGCTGGACCGGAGCTGATGGATGGTAAACGAGAGAATGTGCCATAACTGAGAAGCAACCACTGTGATAAAGGCTGCCAAGAACGAGGTGAGCAGACTCCCGTTACGAGTGCTCAGGGTGAGGGTAGAACCGAGAACCCGGCCACGAGAGAAGTTGATCCAAGGACCGGTATAGATTTGGCCGATAGGATTATCCATCTTGATTGTTCTTTTTCTTTGTTTCTGGGATCTACAGCCCGACAAGCTTGTGTTCCAGCGATATTGATAAAAAAGTGTGTGTAGTGCTGTCGCGGCTAGCTCTCCCATCTTTATTTAAACAACATGGAACGCAGACTGATAGGAAATCCTATAGCTATAGAGTGGTTGAGTATCGCCTATTATTCCCCAAAATGTTTGACCCGCTATAGACTTATGCAGGTATCCCAGCCAATCTGATCTGTTTAAGCTGCAGGTCCGCGACAAGAAAGGGATTCGGAGGAATGAGAACACGAACCCTCACTCGAACCTTGAACCCCTGTTGGAATCGTATGACGCTGTAACAACATGCAGCATATGTATAGTACATACATACTTGACAAAGGAAAACAAAACTCGCCACGAACAATTCGGAGCATATAGTTGCCGGCATGTTTCTGAGATTCCCCATATGGTATGATATGTAGTATGATAATCTGGTAGTTACCTAATTCAATCCTGTTGCATCATGTTTCGTACATCGTATGATAGTTCTATATATACCTTAGGCAATCACGCCACCACGTTGTAAACTACTGCAGGTGGTCGGTCTCCTAGCCGGAACTTACAGATAGAGATTCTGGCTGCTAGTCACCTGAGACCTGAGACCTGAGACAAGCTAAAAGTAAAAGTTCCACCGTGCCAAGTTTCCCCAGCTTTTGTTGGTTCCTCGACACCAATAAACTACACCACATCAATATCCGAAAATGGTACTTTATAGCCAGCCATGCCCAATCGAATTATGCTAGCCCTATTGGGAAAGATACAAGAAGTTAGACCAGGCTAATTACCGCAAGACAGAAATGAAAAAAAAAAAGTAAGACCCTAAGTCGTGACTAGAACCGATTTGGAAAGATAGCCTATGCTGCCTAAAGTTGAATGAAAGGAACGCCAAATGTTGGCCGACTAGTAATATATTCGTTAATACAAATGTGGTGCTAAGACCTATTTTGTACTGAATTGGAATTAGCGCTAGCCCAATTGGTACTATAGCCATAAAGAACGTGAAGCAAAGGGCCACGTGAGAGGATTTAAACTAAATTAGGTATAGCCGCTCTGGGAAATTTAGCTTGTCGATCCGCTATTTGCTAGCCGGAGATGGTTAAGTTCATTCAGTGTAAATGACGTCGTGGCCAGTGCTGGTAACAGTTCGGCTTCGCGTACTTAATGGCCTGATGTCTGGCTTAGCGTACTTGATGGTAGATGCTTAACTGATGTTCGGCTTAGGCATCCCTCCAATCAGGTCGTTTCCAGCAAGCCTGGTAAAGGTCCAATCCCTAGCCAACTATTAGTATTGTGGTTACCTGATATTGATACAAGCAATAAGAACATAGCCTCGGTTGAGTTCCACCGAATCCCTCCATCCACAAGGAGTGGTAGTGCTGGATGTTTTCTCCCTGGCACTTTTCCAATTTTGTCATCCTTGTAGAATTGAGATTGATATACACGTGGGTGTTATGAAGTTTCCTAATTGGACCCTTGCTGTTCCGGATTGTGAAACCTTCCTCACTCGAAGCACCAGCTAGCCTCCTCTCAAGCTTGCCGGCACCCTTACCAAAAGGTTAGTCATATGGCCGCAGGCGTGAATAGTCAAAGTCAATATCGAATGCTGACAGCTCTCTAAGTGTGCTGTCGCTGGCTCTGGTCCATCATAAACGCACCGAGACTTTGACCAACCTCATAATCATTAATCGCACCGGCTGTAATACCCGCAATGTTAGCTCCAGATTTGGTGCCATACACTCTCCGGAAGCCTAGAAGGGAGTGTATAAGCCCGTAGTTCTCGTCAATGAAATGAGCACAAATCACAATGTATTCATCACGATTGCTAGCACACCACCCATCTAGTGAAAATTTGTCCTTGCTCTGCGCCAGTGACGCCTTCTGCTTAATTTCGTAACTTCGTTGAATCGAAGGGATCTAACACTCACTTCTCGATCGAATTGTGTAATGCTAGGAGAACCGCTCCGACCTCAGGTCAGCCAGAGATAAGAAGTTGCCCAAACCGTGTGTCCTCAACAGCTGCAAAGCTGGTCACAAGCAATAATCGTATCAATGAGCTTTCTTTTATACTTGAGATCATCAAATGGCGGTGGAAAAAGGCCATGTTGCACAACGCCCATCTCAGTCGCAAGGGCCTGTGCTTGGGATGAGGCTGAGCCACCAGGATTCCAGGTTCAATCACTCCATGGACCTTTTTCAGGTGGGAGGTGATTGATGAAGTGGATTTGGCGTCGAAGAGCTACGAGCCGTAAGCCTTTTTTGGTAGCAACGCCTACAGAGCCAAAGCTTCTCGTGGCCTCTTGCTTCAATGTCAGCTCCGTCCTGATAAACCCAGGAGATCTTTGCCCTTGTATTCAGTACCCTTTTACTCCGAGAACGGTAGTGCACATCTTTGAGAATCTGGCCATGATACTCGAGAGTATTGAGTTGAATATCAAAAATGTATGCGTGCAAGGTCTCAGAGGCCGTCTGGGAAGGCTGTGATATTTCGGAGGCGACATCATTCAAATCGAGATGGGATAATTAAGAGGCTGTACTTTCAAAGACGTCATTACCTTTGAATTCACTCGAATTTGACAGGAACTGTTAAGGATTACGCTTAGAATAAACATCTCACTGTGAGATTTTACTCAGTAACTACCTTCCCAACTAGATGGCTAGCTGTACGTACATAATATGTATATAATATATATAATTGTAATTATGACGGATTACTAGCGGTAGAGGTCACATATCTTATAATGGCCGTATCACAGTATAGGGAGAGAATAAGATATTTTGTAGAGAATTATATTTTTTTGCACGGTGCCATGTTTCTGTAAGACATACGAACACTGATCAGTGCCGTACCGCACAGTTCAGGAGACGGTGCTCTGTGAACAGAGACAATGCGCAATAAGCCTTTTTTATAAAGAACCCCTACAGGCTGCCGCACGTTGCCTGCTAAGGGTTGTCAGCCTCTTTCTCGAAAGAGCTTCTTGGTAACCAAGGTCAACCCCTTGACAGAAGGCCCTCGATCTTCCACACGGCAATATCGGCCTTTCTCTTATAAAGGCCCTCCAAGTTCTGTACAGCCACAATATGTAGAAACAACAGGAACAGGTGGGATCCTGTTGCGCATTTGACGCATCCAAATATGAGCCCACGACCATCACTGAGTTCATTAAGTTCAAAGATCGGGGAATACGAAGAACTCAACTTCAAGGACCTCTGGGAGTCATTTGTGGATGACATCAAAAGTTTCATAGAGGATACTTTCCGGACAGCCAACCACCTACGCAAATACGGTGTCTGGGTAAGGAAAGAGCAACGAGGAACGACCGCTGCTCAAGCCCTCTACCAGACGCTGCAAGAGGAAGAGCCAACGGAATGGTCTCACTCCGAGATCCAAAAGTACCTCGCTACGAGAGACCTCTCCAGCCGTATTAACTATGTGCTCAGGTAAAATCTTACTTTTCCTACAAGCAACCCCACGGCACAGCCATAGATCACCTCTCTACATATGATATATCAAGTGACCGCCTTGACATTATTGTATCCACTACCTTGTCTAGCTCTCTACCACTAGCTATAAAGAATACCCTAGCAAAGTTACTGGTGACCTAACTGAATCAAAGCTGGAAACGGTGCTGGCAGTAATGTAATGGGTGCCTAAGGTAGGGCAGGTAGCCTTGACAGGTTCGTGGCTTCTGAAAGGTAAGAGGAGAACAGGTACAAAACTATATAATGGACTACATATGATATGTGTAGTATAACTTAGCCATATTCACGATAGTACATATTTATCATTAGAGTCGACTATTTCCGTGACACGACGGGTTATGCAAATTTCAGCAACTTAGTTTTGTTAGTTAATCAAAATAATATCGAACTAAGTTGTCCGATTTTCGATTTAGTGTTGTGGTAGTGATTCGGCTTGAAATCCATGGCCTGGTATGGAAGTTGCTATGCACATTTGATATTGATACCAACCACCCTTCTCAACAACTATCTATAAGCATGAAAAATGGATGGCCGAATATTCTACTTCCCACCTAAGTCTCTGAGAACAAAGACTCATCAATCATAGTCTACACATGCCAAAGGGCTGTTCACAGGCACTAGACTTTAAAAAGAATAATAAAGATCCATCAATTAGCACGGATTCCATATTCCATACACCCATCAGCCGTGTCTTTTGCAGATATAAACAGCAGACGAGTGCAGCCAAGTTTAGCTAGCTTGTCTGAATTTATATCCGAAAGATGGTACCTAGAAAGTGCCGAGGCCGAGGTTCTGCTTCACAACCTAGCCCCAAGAGAGGCAGGAATAAGACACCACCTGGGCAGTTGAGCATGGGAATGTGACGTGGGAATGTGATGACCTCAAATAATCGTCCAAGTAATGTTCCTCTAGTTTAAAGCCTGAGCAAGATAGTACCCCTGTTGTGGTACATAAAGGAAATTTTTACAAAGCGGAAGATGTAGCCGGGGAGACCCAAAGAAGACACCATATATTTGGGAACATGGATATGAGGTTATCTACTACTAATTATTGTACGCTTTACCGATGATAAGAGGGATGCAATGTACGCAGGTCTGGTCAGATGGATAGTATATTGCCACTGCAGCTAGAGAATAGGAATCTCAGGGAGCTTCTGAGTTTCCTTAGTCTGTCATTGGTGAACTTCCTACCCAGCACGACCTTCCGCCAGCGACCACAATGCATATACCACTTGTACCTCATTAATGTACGTAGCCATTATTCCCCAGTGTATGTCTAGCGGAGGCGAATGACTAAGCGCTCAATGAGATAGGAGAGACATATGGCGGAACTCCTCACTGTCTTATTCAAATTGATTAGTAATGGGTTAGTAATACGTGATTAGTAAGCATATGCTATGTCTTAGCACGCTATCATAGGTTACCACCAGGAATATGTACACACAAGCTACTATACATTTATTGTCCCCTGAACTTACTATCATAGAAGTACAGTACATACAGCTTATCTACTTACTCGCTTTTGCTTCATTATTGTCCTTTGCTACTGCAGCAATGCCAAAAGTATCCCTGCGGGTTGAACTGGAAGAAAGGCTCCAGGGTCAATCTGGCACCCACTTTGTGATGTTTTATCCCAGAGCTGAATCATGTTGAACGCTCTGGTGCCATAGTAAGTAATTCGTCCGAAAAAATTGCGACTATGCCTTCGATTGATTGCATCAAACAGTCTATATGAAATGGCATATTAATATGATGACTTCAAGACTAATGTCATCTAGCGCTCAATTCAGATAAGCTTGCCCAATTTATTAAAGGCTTTCTTGGAGGATACCGTCGTGATATTGACACATCAGTCAATGAAGTCACAGGCTTAATCAAGCCAATAGAAAACACGCCAAGGTCTAAGAGGATGTGAATAACGTTGAGAATAGGACGTCGATGGCTGAAAAAGCTTAGGTTCCCTTGGAAGGGCCTCAAGAAGGGCGTATTTCTTGGTGGGTATGAGCGAGAAGACATGGCCGAATATCGCAAGAAACTTCTTTAGACTATGAAAGAAATGTTGCCCTACATGGTCGGATGAGACGATGAAGCCGAAGCGCTACCCTCCTACAGCGTTGGCCAATGTTAAAAACTCAGATCTTAGGCAACTATAATAGCTGTATATACTTAATGGAGCTGTATCGGCAACGAGTGGCATATGGCACTTCGAATGGAAGAAGCTCACTTCACACCAGGAAGTATACATTCCTGATAAGGATGGTTTTGTCATGAGTTCTGATTTCTGTAAGTATTACTATGTTTGGACGCTCGCCGAGCCGGGACGCGAGGCGAGCCAGGAAATCAATATTTGGCACTTTGCAACTGCTTTTATCAATCAATACAACATATTTCAATTTTTAAATTATACAAATTTATTCTTTGGGGTATGCTATATATATTTCATCTTGAATATTTTAATTAGAACATGTTGGGGTCTGTTTATTTGCGTGAGAAGCTTTGCATTCGAGA
>JAHQZX020005170.1:0-30382 GCA_019804575.2 Pseudotulostoma volvatum
GCGTAACCAAAATACAGCATAGGGCTAGAACCAAGTTGGTAAAGTGAGGTGGGGGGGGTGGTGGTTATCCGGAGGGGTGCTCCTTATATTTTCCCGTCGCCTGCCACGCTGCTCTGCTTCGGCCTCGTACGCCCTAGCAGGATCCCTCATGACCTCCCGCGCTTGATTTCGAAGGCCTTCTATTGGGTTTGGTGGCAGCTGCCGCCCCTCCTAGGTTGGTGTCCACAGCCTGTCGCATACCTGCTTTGTGAATTCCATCACTGGGTGTGCCTCCGACTTTAACGCATACCGCAAGGCAGTGCTCCGCATATTTAACGGGGGCTCAATAGCCGCCTCTTTTTTAAGTGCCTTGACGCCTCAGGCTACTAAATAAATAGGAGGTCCTACTTCGAATCTTAAGAATTTTAATTATCATATAAGGCCTTAGATTCAATATAGCTATTGACTTAAAAATAATAGAAATGTATGAATGTCGTATACTCGCTGCATATACTAGTAACTTATCGCAGATGCCACAGTAGTTCAGTATCGTATTGTTAGTTATAGGTAACATCATGATATCATTTGGCAATCTTAATATATGACGTAGTCGCCCTTGTGACACTAGAAATACTACATGAGTGAAAGGGACTAAATTGAGCGATAGAATATCATTATCGATTACTAATACCTTAAAATCAAAAATGGAGAGAGTACAGCGGATTGGAATTTTTATGACATTGTCCAACTACTAGAGCTAAATATCAAAACAACACAGTCCTACTAGGTTATAGGACAACATATTCCCCGAAACCACTAAGTTGCCTCAAGGCACGCTCGTACATCTCAAAACCGCTATCTTTCCACATCCAAGCACAGTTATTCCGATGTCTCTCTGTAATAACCTACCAGACCTGATCCTGCTTCAGAATGTCATCTAATGACCTGAACAAGTCAATCTAGATATCGTCCTCTCCAGAAAGCTTTTGGATTTCACCAATGATAAGCTCTTGGGCGAGATATAGAAATTTGTGAAGAGCAGGGTATCCTGCGATATCGGAAACATTTTTTGAGCTCCCTCAATTCCGCCTTCTTGTCCTGCTCTAATCGCAGTATCAGTGATGTGTCTGCGAAGACTTTGCATGTGGACAACTAGACCTAGACTGAATGCAAAAGAATAAATTGCCTTGGTAGGGCGCTAATACACTAGAATACTAAGTGTACTAAGTACAAAGAAAGGAGATGACACACCGTACACTAGTAGCAGGCGGTGTTAAGAGGCAGAAATCTAGGAAGGGAGACTGTACCAAAAGAGCTCCGCCTTGCTATGAGTTTTTAGAGCACTTCAACTGCATTGGTAGATATAATCTAATAAAAATGATCTTGGTAGATTGAGATAGCAAATTAGATGATGGATGATCAATGTAGCTGTCTTACCTGGGAAAGTAAATAAGATCGTGTTCGGGTATAATCTGCCCAACTCTCCATTGTGCATTCCCACTGCTTCCTGATATACTTCCTTGCGTTCTCATCTTTGGGGATCTCCAACACATTCGATATAGATTCTTTGCAGCCTGCCTCAGTTCGGCAATACTTTAGCGCTGCTGGGGGGTGTCCTAGCGTTTCTACATTCTCCCTACCAGCAAGTCTCCGCATTAGAGTGCGCTCAGAATTCGCTTGACACAGTGGGTGCGTAAATCGCTCTCCTAGAATATCTAAAGTATATTAGCGTCGGCTAAAACTCGAAGGTGTAGAGTTCTATTACCTGCCGAGTCATCTGTAAGCATCCACTCGACTAGCCACCGGTCACGACACCGCTCTCGGATAACTCGCTACAGTAGCAACGTTATTACTATCTTCTCCCGCCGTGGGAATATGACAAGTTGGAATCCAACTACTATTTCATCATGCACTATAAGGGTGTAAAGGAGCCATTTGAGATGCTTCGTTTTGTGGGTAGAGTCCATCACCGTGAGGATACCCCGTTGCATAAGTACTCGAATGCGTTCAGGCAGACCAAACACTAAACCGGTGAGTGGTCGAAATATAAGCTAAAATTCGACAGATTTGGTTTAATCTTGCGGCTCACCGTCACATTCTTGAGTGGCAGATATTTTCCTGCCAGTGGCATTATAGCCATCCTCAAGGAGCCACGCTTCAGCCTCAGCTTGTTGGCTTTCCCATAGAACCCAACCCCGGGCGATTTTGCCGTTCACATTGTCCTTCTGTGCAAGGATACCAGTGTTAAAGCAATCTTTGGTCGTAAGACGTTGACCCCTAGTTGCTGCTAGAAGTCTCGGCTGGTGTGAAAGATTAAACTGCACAGCTGCAGCATGGTAGCCTTTTGTTACTTCGGAACCGGAAGCCTTCCTTATCCCAGGATCCTTCTTTTCGCTGTCAGCGTAGGCTAGTGTATGGTAATGAGCTTGACATTCCCCATGGCGTGAGATCTCCACGATGGTATCCCGAAACCGCTTTCTTAGCTTTATCGGGCACCCGAAAGCCGCTCTTGCTGAGCATTTGCGGACCCACTGCTCAATTGAGATCGCAGACCGAATAGCATGTTAGCATCGAGTTGACCAAATTTGATTGTGTGGAGTACTAACTTCAAGTCCTCTTTTCTCCAAAATTGACACACCAATACTTAATCCATGAATCACCTCTGCTTAGGGTCTTGTTTTTAACCCAGATATTCAATGAATGGCCAGTGTTGCATATATTGCTCCGTGGAGAGAGTGATAGAAGTTTCTACAGTGAACAGCTCTAATCTCATCTCCTCGTCTGGTGGCGCCCCAAGAACATTGGCTGGTGTCGGGGATGCGAAAGAATGATTGGGGAATCCATCTTAGGCGTTTTAACCAATGTTTTTCGCACTAAGACAATGATCCCTCAACCTTAATGATCATATGTAAGATCGGCAGGGATCATGGCCCTATGCATAAATCCATCTTGAAGAAAGGGGAAAAAAGACGCACTGTTTACATATATCCAAACAATTGGGTTCTTAATTATGCGCGTGGGGGCGGCTGTTACAGAGGAAAAATACGTGGCAATTCCACTAAACATTCTGAGTTTAGGGCGGCTGAAGTATAGCGTCGTCTACTTTTTCCTGCGCAGGTCATTAATAATGCCAGCATCTGACGTGCCGGCAGGAGCTTAACAAGGGTGAAAAGGGGCCGTCGCCTACTTTTCCTGCAAAGCGGGTCGTTAATAACATTGTGCACGGTCCTCAGGGAACGCCGTGGTTTTTAGTCGTTTTGACCTGCTAAATTGGGTAATCTGCTCAGGTCTGTCGACGAAAAATCCATTATTTCATGATAGAATGGCTCTCATACGATGTCACCAATATCTCAATGGTAACACACGCTGAAAGCGGTTTCACCAAGCCTTCCCTATACTCTTTGCAATGTCTATTATCCTTGCGGAACGTCGCCGACGGTCAAAATTGGTACGGAGGTTACCGGTATCCGTGGTGGAAGAGAATATGATAGAGGGCGCATATGGATGGAATCACTTCGCAATGGCCACTGGGAGCGCATATATGACACTACACGGCTACAACGTCATCAATTTGAGGCTCTGCTTGAGTGGTTTATGGCAAATGGGCTTAGAACATCTTTATCTTCTCGAAGTTTTCGTTATACAGCAGCAGAGAAGCTTAGTATCTTCGTGTGCTTGATTGGACGGAATGACTCATATCGAACACTGCGAGGGGCCTTTGGCTATAGCTTACTGACAACTAGGCGTTCTTTCCACACTATTCTCAATACACTGAGCCGGCGTTTATATCAGGATGTACAACCACCTGATAATACTATACCATCTCAAATCACTGAATCACGATCCCGATCGCCTCTCTTCGATGATTGCCGTGGTGCTGTTGATGGCACACATATTCCGATATATATTTCACGATCTTCAGGAGAAGTTAATAACCCTTAGGCATTTCGTAACCGAAAAGAGCAGGTGTCCCAGAACGTACTTGCATATGTGGATTTTTGTGAGGGGAAGGATCCCTAGGAGGCCTAAGGAACGGAGAACAGCGTGGCAAGCAAAGGGTGTGGCTATGACTCTATATAGAAGATGGAGAAGAAGAAGAACTGATCGCTGGCTTCTAGAAGAAGGCCAGCGAGAAGATACTAAGTGTGGTAACGTGACCACACAAGCGAGGACGCTGTATGCCTAAGGCAGGAAGTGTACTTGGCTAGAAGTCCCTTAAAATTTTGATGGTAACTTTTAATATGTTCTAGTAGGATGGGGGGTTCAGTACACGATTTACGGTAATGCGTGATGCTATCTCTCGTGGGTTTAAAGCCCCGACACCTAGGACATATTATTTATCTGACGCTGGATATGGAAGCTTTGATGGGATGTTATTTGTACCTTATCAAAAGGTGCGGTACCACCTTAAAGAGCGGGATTTGGTTAGCCACAAAGTAGAATTGGCGAAAGAGCTATTTAATCTTCACCATTCTTCACATAAAATGGTGGCCGAGAGATTTTTTAGGGTGTTAAAGTGGTGGTTTCAAATATTTATAAGACTGAGGAAGAATTTTTCTATTCGAACACAGGTAAAACTTGTGTATGCGTGTCACCTTCATAACTGGCTCAATAAGAATGATAGGGACCTGGAGAGTGAGTTGAAAGAGGCTGAGATAGCTAGTGTCGAGAATCAGGATCCAGCTAGCTATGCTGTATCTGAGTGCTTATAACCTGACGAGTGGAGGGATGAAATTGCTGAATATATGTGGCAGGTATATCAACAGAGCATTCAGACCACTAGTTTATAACTGGGAGAATAGGAGAATAAGAATTAATCTATTCTAACTTCTTATTAAGCTAATGTTAAAGCTATCCAGTTCTCCTAGTATGTGCCTTAGCCATCCCGTAGTGAGGTAATTATTTCAAAGCTCTGCTCATCAGGAAACCGGTTCATAACTTCCTTCTCGGCAATCTCTCTTGCCTTCTCAATTGGGCTGCTGTTTGCTACCTTGATGATATTGTGAGGCAGCGGGCGCTGACTTTACCACTACACCACAACGCCAAAAGGCCCAATGGATGACTTACCAAGTCATCTAGTCAGCGCACTATATGTCAGGTGCCTGACAGATATTGGCTGAGCTCTCATTAAAATTAGAGAGTGATTCCACAATCTCCTTTGATCTCTTCTGCCTCCTCCTTCGGCTTTCAAGATCTCACTCAGCCATCTGTTTTCGGTAGTCGACAGCATCAACCCCTCTCTGAATCTAAAGATATAATAGCAATATCTTCTTGCGCAGAACGGAGTAGACGATGCCTTGGTATGTTGTTTCCTCGGCTTGACAATCTTTGTTATTGTCGTAGGGTCTGTAGAGTCTGCACGCTTGCCGGCATTCTGCATGTCGAGAAGCCCTTCGAAAAGGTGTATTCCGTCTCCTCCGTCCATTGAAGATCACCTTTCCTACGGGCCATAGGTGCAGCAGATAAAAAGATTCTAAGGATTTATATCAGTAAATTATAGGAAAAAAAGACAAGCACCGACTCAACTGATTCTGATCAATTACTATAAGTCCTACCGCATGTACCTGTTATGAAGTTTTGGTGAAAACGTGGGAGAAAATGTTGTGTTCGTTCTATCTCTTCTATGTACATGAAAGGTGGGAGCTGTGAAAGCCAAACCTAAACTGGACACTATTAAAAAAAATGTATTGCATTAGGGCGCTAAAATACTAGAATACTAAGCATAAGAAAGGAAGAAAAGAGAGAAGAAATAGAAAAGGAAAGTGTAGATATAACAGTCCAGAGATTGATCTAGGAGGGTAAGCAGTAGGTATATAACGGCAGTAAACCGTAACCCTGAAAAATTCGGGCTAGTCCTTACTGGGGAACTAGCCACCTCTTATTTCTCAGGTAATAATGCTAATAAGAAAATGCATTTATATTTCTAACAGAAATGGTGTGAAAGCTCTCTAGACGCGCGTGGATTTTCGCGTTGGATCCACAATCAGGTGACTAGATAAGGCGATGAGTAATCATGTCGCAAATGATGCCAAATGATGCAAATGATGGGATGGTGAAGCCTGCCACATAGCAAATAGTTTGACGCTATTGTAGCTGGTGCCATGGGGGTATGCCTTGTTATTGGTTCCCGTGCCGCTATTATATATTAAGTAGGAGGAAGGAAGTTGGATGTGGCAGGGCCTAGAGTAATATTCTTGATACAAACCTGCATCTATCTATCATCTTACCATTTCAAGATCCCAAACTTACCATTCTTTAAAGAGGAACTTATTATACAATTTAGTTGCCTAGAAGTGGCGCAGTAAGACTGCGCGCACAGTACATGTGGCTATGGCACCTTAGTACGTACATAGATGTATCATGTATATCGTACTATGTACTGTAACATCCATTAAATTATAAGCATGTACATGTACATTTGAATAGCTATAATTACCGTAAGACGTTTAACATCAAATAATGATCGCGGAATATATACAATAATATTGACAAGATTATTAAGAAGGAAGTTCCCTTGCACAATAGACTATATATACTATGTACTGTACATGTGTATGTGTAACCAACAACCAACCATCACGATTAAGTAACCACGGCTGTTCAAATGCTTATCTCATTCTACTCCTCTAAATTAGAAACAATACAAACGTAAAAGAAATATTTCCGTTTCGTCGAAAGACAAATCAAAGACTCCGGACTGTATGATCGATGCAAGGTACCATGCATGGAAGATGGGGGCTGAAAATGGGAAATCCTGTTGTTGGAAGCAAACCAAAGGTTAATGCCATCGCCAAAATTGAAGCCCTGCCAAGCCGCCAGTATCATGGCTGTGATATAATCAACAGTAGGCAGGTTGACGCGAATTATGTATATATTGGGAAAAAGATCGTTGGCCTTCTATATTGGACAGTGGGATAAAATGAAAGAAAAACCGGGAGAAGCTGAAACATACTAATTGACGCTGTATCAAGATCGAGTACCTGGGCAATTATAGGCAGCATTTATTCACCCACAGCACGATATATATAGACCTGACTGCATAGAAGTAAAAACAATCACGTCAGTACTAGGCACCTACTAATTACCTGGACATTAAAAGTGATCATAAGAATGAGAGACAAGGCCAAAGACAACCATATATATGATATAAATTATAGATAGAAGTACAAATAGGGGAACCAGTAGCAATCGAAGAGCCCGTAGTTAGATCTGCAACGAGCAGAAGTCGTACTTGCAGAATATGGAAGATCATCGCCGTAGCCATATATGTGCTCTCAAGCATCTGTGCAAATCCACCAACGGGAGACGCCTCTTATTGTAAAATTTCAATCCGAGGGTAGACTGATATAGTTGGTCAAGTAACTAGAATTCCTTGGGATGAGGATTAAATTTGCTTTCATAATATGTTCACAGGAAAAAAAAAACCGTTTGTTTAAGTGAGTGTGAGAGAAATTTGCTATTGATTATTGGAGTTCCAGAAACTTTCAACGTAGGATGCACTTTTATGGTACAGCATGTCATAATCCATTCACGAATAACCAATAAGAAAGTTTTGTTGTGCCGAAATTTGAAGCGGATATATACATACAAATATATAGACTGGTTATGAAAACGCCCTTTTTCCAACGCCTCTAAAGAGCCCCGATGGTATCATACAAATTCCTTTAGCCTTTGACAGGCAAAACACATGAGTTTAGAACAGAAATTAAACAAACCTATAATACATCGAAGAAAAAAGAAGTCCAATCTGGACAGGTCGACCAGTTGGCGAGCAAAACAACCAGGGGAATAATAACGCCACTAGATGATAGAATGATGTCGCTATAAAAAGGACTTGCGGAAGGAAGGTAAGAAACTTATGATAAGCAATTCTAGGTAGATGAGGATTCTCGGAGGACTGAGGACTGGGGCACTGTTGGAGTGGGTGGTCGAAGATTCCACGTCGCGGGAACCTCCAGTCTCGATACTCGTATTGCCACTGTTAACGCCATTGATGACACTAAAGCCGGAACGTATATTAATAATGACCTCGAGAGAACGAGGGATAGAAGATATCCCAAAAAGTGAAACTAACCTTGTTACTGGGACCGGCCAGCCATTTTTGTATTCAAGGTACGTCCAACCCAAGCGGGCTTCCTTTGAGTATGTAAGTAGCAGATCAATTAGATGGCTTGGAGATTTGTGCTTACTCCAAATGCAAGGCTGACACTCAAGTTCACTGTGAAGACCCAGATATCAGCTTACAGTCACATGATTCATTTCAGTCGAGATGAAAACACAGGTAAGGAAAGGCAACGAAGGCTTTCGGGGAGATCAAGGGAACAAACAATAATGAAAATAGAATATATCGGGTTCCGAGTCTCTGGTCACAACGCCGGTTCCGCCAGGTGCATAGACGACCCCATGGTTGGAGCCATACACAATATAGCCACCACCATCAAGCAACGATTGACCGTTTTTATCGGTATACGGTCCAGAGACATTTAGAGATCGCCCCACACGAATCGAGTACCTGCGCCACATCAGCTTGAATATCACAACATGAAGCCATCAAACACGGGGTTTGCATACTCATCCCCTGGAGGTGGTAGATGATGGGGGTCATAACTGCAGCAATGCCCATGGCTATACCACAGGTAGTAGTACGGTTTCTTGTAACTGATCCAAGAGCCTTCCTCCGGGCGATCCCCCTGGGAGTCTTTCCACAAAGGGTACCAATCCAAAATCTTGTTCCTATTGCCAGATAGATATATCATCGAAAGGTGGTGAGCAGTTGGAGCTGTCGCATTCTCCACAGATAGCAGGTCACCAGCCAGAGGAACCTGCCAAATATCCGTCCAGTAGCTCCCAAAAGTTAGCCACGGCTTTCCGTCGGCTGGGTCAATAATGACACTCGGATCGATAGCATCGGAGACAGTATAGGGGAATACGTTCGAAAGATAACCGGTACCCGTGTTGACGATAGCTCCATGATCATTCCAGAACTGCTGCTCTAACGAATCCGAAGTCGCCAGCCCGATTGAGCTATTTCGAGTGCCGATTTGACTTATACAATAGAAACAATAGAATTTCCCATTGTAATCTATGATGGTGGGAGCCCATGGGCGACTCTGATTCACTTTATCTATAATACTTGGTCCATCCAGAATCGTCCCTAGACTCTCCCATGGGCCGCTCATAGCTGGTGCCTTGTACCGGGCTAGTGAAGGAGCTCCCTTGAATGCATAGAAGGTGTTGTTGTAGAAGAGAATATTAGGGTCGTGAATTAGCAGATTGCCTTCATTGGGGATAGGATATTCGGTGGTCAACAATGCCGATGGAAGCGGTGGAGAGGTTGGGTTATTGTCATGGGCAAAAGCCAGCCCGAAGGCAAGGAGGAGCGCCAGCAACATTTCATGAGGGTTGATATTAGGTTTGGTATGAGCAACGTCAAGATCTCAAGAGGGGGGACAATATTTAAGAATAATGTCGGTCTACGGAATCTATTATTATTCGAGGCTCTCCGAACGGCTGTCCCCTTTTCTCCTATTCACGTGGTGGCTGATCGAATGGCGCGTTTACAAACAACCGGCTAAAAGGGGCTAACCTAGAGACCGTTTGCTACGGCCATCTCCAACTAGGGCTGGCAAGTCCCAGCTAAGCGTGCATGTAACGGCACTAGTTCAGCCCCATGAACTATTTTAATATCTTATAACGGTCCCTGTCGCTTTGTTGACGTCTTTGTCGGAAAGGCCATTGCTGCAGCCAAGACAATGGCAAAAAGCTTGGCCCTTCAGAAAGCGTTCAGGATTTTCCAGGATTTTCCATGATTATTAGCACAAGTAGGATCTACATACGGAGTACATATAATGTAAAAGCAAGGGCGCTCGTACATAAGTAATAATAAGTTATGCAACCCTGTGAGGCTGATGAAGTACGAGTAATAATTGTGTTCTACATATGTCCGTCCTGATAACTAAGTACCTTACCATCGATGAGCTGGGAACACTACGCAACACCGCCACAATTATTATTATTCGAGAGGTTTCGTTGGGTACCCACAGTTTCCCTAATTCCGCCAACAAGTTTCAATTAAAGTTACAACCGGACCGACCTAACTCATAACACTAACCAGATGCAGATCTTTGGACCAATCGAATTTATAGTCATATGTCTCATTTACGCAGGTGCTCCTCCAAGTCCGTATGCACTAGTAATAAATGAAAATAGTTCAACCTGGAGTAGCGTGCCTATCTAAAGTTCACTAAGGTACTGTACTGTACATATGGTGACTACCTAGCTAGGTATACTTTAAAGGGTTTGTGTTGGGCGTACCGGTACTAAAGTCATTGTATTAAGTCGGCCGTCAATGAGTCAGAGCTAAGCCGCTCATAGCTTAATTCTTATGTACCTATCTTAAATTTAAATACGTTCGGCAAGTCTTCAGCAATGTACACTGTACTGTACAGTGGTATGATAAGTAGTTCTCACTTTCGCCCCTCAGCACACACAGGCCTTATCCTTTTTATTCACTGCAGCTTCAATATCAACAATAACATGATGCGTTCCAAGACTTAAGTCTCCGGAATCCTCCGAATTTCGGTTGACTGCCGCGATTCCTGCGCCGAACGGATCAATCTCTATTAATCAAGATGAGAGAGGGGTATGGCTATTGAAGTCGCTTCGCGCAGATGGCTAAGGATGGACGGAAACTGTTGGTAGAATACGGCGTAAGCTAATAGTTTGGTCTTCTTAACATTTATTCTTGTTTCTTTGTTGTTATCTAAAAAGAGACTATCACAGTGGACGTGAAGGCTCTATTTATGTCCTTCAATCCGGTTCCCATATTTTCAGTAGTCTAGGAATTCCCATCTTCCGTAGTATCAGAACTACTTTATTAGTATCTACCAACAGTCTCCATTGTTCCAAACCAACTACCGGCATATTCCTATTGTTCAGGTTGCCACTAGTATTCGATAGAAACTAAACCCACGCGAAACCCCTACGTATACGAAAGGTGGAGCAACTCAAAGAGCTTATTGTTATATAGACGGTTCTTACTCCTACAATAGCTTGGACCCCTCAACCAAGTGTTTACGTACAGCGTTAATCCGAAATCACAAAATCTCATCCGCCACCACTCGGGTCATCGACAAATGAGTGCTCATCGATCATCACCAGGGAGATGTACCTTCTGGTGTCTTCTGTGTGATGTGAGATTCTTCCATCCTTTAAACCCATATGTAAGTCCTTGCCATTTTTCTCATACAACTATTAAAGTAGGACGTGAGCTAACGCGGAAGGAACATTGGTTCGCAGGCTTTCAATAGTGTAGTCACATTTCTCCCGCATATCGTTTGCCATGACACCAAAAAAATACTCGATATGGTTAAGTTCACAGTGGAACTTAGGGTAGAAAAGGACTCGGTGGCGGTGGGCCTCGTCCATCAGCTTCTCTTCTATCTCGCACCGCTGCGCTCCAGAGTCCGGCTGTAGGGAAAGAAGCCGGCGGGCACAGCAATCTATAAATGATTTAATTAGCATTTGTATGAAGAAGGTAATAATCAGAAGATCGATAGACTGATCGAGCCGCATTTCGGAGGCAACCTTTCACACTCTTTGCAACCTTCCTTCTATCTCCTGTCACAATGAGCCCAGAACTGTTTCTACGTGCACCGGCAACTCTCCTTCCTAAGCTCATAGTTATCGTAGTTGCGTTCTGGTGTGCATTTGCCACTGTGGACTTTTCGCTTCTTGCAGCCTTCGCATCTCGTGCCCTTTGTGCAATTCCTGCAGTTCTGTGCCTCAGAATAGTCATTGTAGCAAGCCTGTGGGCACTCAAGTAATAGGCGGGTGTGCAGTCAGCCAAAGGTCTCATTCCTCCAAGGCTTTTTGGATTCCTTTTGGTATTTAGTTAACAGTTCCTGTCACCGGATCCCCCCGTATAGAACATTTCCTGAGCAATAAAAGTGTTTCCATCATTATACCACCCATCACGTAGGAGCGGTTGATTGCCGCCTTCCCCTTATTCGTTTGTGACATACGCAGTGCGTCACCAGCATAGACAGAATGGCTAGTAGCATTATCAAATGGGAAAAGTAACTGATACCCAGGATAAAGTAGCTTCGCGAGGAATTCCGGGAGGCCTCTAACTCATTCTGGCGTTCTTCAGAAAGAAAAAAGAGATTAAGACGGGACCATGGCAAAAGAAAATCCGACACCATAATCCCTTTCCCCTTTCCTTTTGGCCAAAGAAATGTACCATTCTCGGGTACCCCAAGCTTGGTAACGTCCATTATTCGCCGAGAAGATGCTCTTGTCATGTGTGATCAGGACGATAGGTGTCGATTTGGTCCACCAACCCCGCGATCCTTGGGGTATCGCTCCGGCTCCATCCTCTTAGACCTTGGCGTGTTGTCTACTGGCTTGATTAAGCCTATGACTTCGTTGACCGATGCGCCGATACCACAACGATATTCTCCGAGAAAGCCTTTAATAAATCGGGCAAGCTTATATGAATTAAGCGCTATGTGACATTAGTCTCGAAGTCATCATAATTTTAGTAATCCTACAAACCTAGCCATTCCCTTTCCCGCCATACGATCTTCTTACCATTGGGCTTACCTTTCTTGAAATTTGCAGCGATCAGTGTTGCTATGTTACACCGCCTACCTAATTTCACGCCATCTTTCTGCTACAGCATATAGAAAAAGGTCCTTACCATCAAGTGTTGTTGGGGATAGGAGTCGCTTGTTGGGAAAGAATACAGCCGTATTTTTTCAGCTGCTCCCTTGGCGATTTAAGCAGCTTTTTTAACTCCTCTAATGCAAGACGCCGTCCAGATTCTTCACTGGCGTGATTGACCCCATCTGCACTGGGTAAAGGTTCCGAAACGACAGGGTTTCTGTAGTTGCATCTATTGGTGCCGCGTTATCACTTACCCTCCGAATTCCTTCCGTTTCAGTCTCGGAGTCCGGTTTCGATAGGATTGGCAACTATTGACCAGGCGCTGACATGTTGACAGTGTTATGGTATTCTTGATTGGGTATACAACATAAAGGAATATTTGCAGGGATGGATTGGTGCAGGGAATCCCTGAAATATTTTATTCTACATAAGTCGTGCAAGCGCGAGAGGGGGTGTCAACCACCCCAACGCCAACTTCACCACCACAATCACAATTTAAAAAAAATTAAATTTTTTTTCTCTCTTGGAATTGAAGATAAATGGCTTTATCATAGAGCAATCTGTAATAAAAGGTAATTGGTACGAGCCACATTAAAGTCCGTGCACCACTTATATAATCAATGATACTCCCGTTCAACTGTAACCCAACCCGCGTCCGGGCCGATGATAGTACTAGTACATAGTAATAAATAAGTAAGTAAGCAACCCACAACGATTGTAAGAACCTGACTGGATCATATGATAGCATTTTTATATTACATTACACAACACGCCCGCATATGCTCTTCTCTTTACTCCTCTCCTCTGTTAACTTGTTCATATACCCCAGCATCCAACATTTGCTCCTCATTGCAAAGCGCCGGATTGATGTTAATCCTATACTATCCGTACCGCCTAACACACCTACGGGTTCGGAGAAGCTATACTGGCAATGATCTCGAGTGTGCCTTTTCAATGCGGCCCAATCATATTTAATGTAATTGAGCTCGCAGTGAAACTTCGGATAAAAGATCACTTCGTACCCTGCCCTTGTAATGGATGTTTCGAGGAGAGAAATCTCTCCTCGAAAGTCATCTTACACCTCAAGTATGCGAAGAGCACAACGATCCTTCCCCACTTCACAACGATCAGAGACCCGGGCTTGGTATTGTTTCATAGTTTCTCGGAACACTCGATGTTCGAAGGATTTCCTTCACTTCTTCTGCCGACTGCACTGTTTCTTCAGTCTTTCATTCCAAAGACCGCGCTCTTGAAGTACCCCTTCATCCCCTTAGCCTTGCCAACCAGTTCAGGTGAGATCGAAAGACCTGTATCCTAGTCTACATCTCCTTCTCGGGAAACCATGCTTTGCCGAATTCCATCATCCCATGTGGTATCGTGCATTTCCGGGCTGTTTGCCGCCTAACCGGAGATTCATCCTATTGGCAACAAGTGCATCCTTTGCTTTGCACGCATGACTGCTGGAGTCATCGAAGGCGAACACTGTGATATCACCAGGGAAACTCTTGTCGAAGATTTCCATGACCTTTTCCATTTGCTATACCATCTTGTCGGCATCCCACCGGCCATCGCTTTTTCCAGTGTCGTATTTGATGGTCTCGGTGACATTCTTTTTTGCCGTGGTCATCACAGTAATGCAGCCTTCCTTGGGCAGCGCAGAGGAATTCTAAGACTATTATCCCTTTGCCCTTGGACTTGGGCTTCAGCCACTCCGTTCCCGCCTTCTTCCAGCTGTAAGAGGACTATCGTTTGTGTTAAACATGCTTTCGTCGTGAGTTACCAAATGCTGACGTCAAGTCTTCGGCGGTAATCAAGACTGAAGGTGAATTTCATCACTCTCCGAAATTTTTCTATTGAAAACCATCAATTATTAGAGAATAATACGTCGAAAAATAACAAATCATACCTTACCTTCATTCTAGGACAGAATACTTTCTCTCGGTACTCCACATCCGGGCGCCCATGTCCATCATAGTATCCCTTCTTGTTCCGTCCATACACCCATTCCATTCTTATCAACTATCGCCAGGCCGTCTTTCCAAAATCTCACCAGTTTTTCCTTCCTTTGGTGAATCACATGAAATAGTATCAATCCTCATGATCATCACGGCTGACTTCTCGCTTTACAGATACTTGCCTACTGCATCCCGCACTCCTTTTGGTGAAGTGTGCCGCATGGTGACATTCAAATATTCCCTAGCCACTAAGATAATCCCCTCATCAAAGAATGGCGCCCCTCTTGACATTTCTTCCTCGGCGAGGTCATGATGGCGGGAGTCGTTTCTCAAACCAATCCCTTTCCCATTGTCTCAATTGCGAAGCCCATCTCAGTCTTCTCTTCACCCGCTGTGCTAAGGCTTCGCTGTACATAACCTGGTCTCGCCGCCTTGTTTTTTGTTGGTGTTTCGGTGCTGCATCAGCAGCAAATCCCGTAGACACTCGACTCGAATAAGTCAACCCTCACTGACTTTTCCCTTCTTCAAAATCATGGGTTTCTGTCTTGAAAGATTGGCAACTGAGAAATGCTTCTTCAAAGTTAGGAGGAATATAAGGGCGGGCGGAAAACTCTTCGGATAATTTCATCCAATGAGAAGCTGCCGAATTAGCTGCAGGCATTTGCTCCAAGGCCCTAGGGGGCTCAAACTCGGGGAATTCTGTGAGCGCTGGTCAAGGTGCAAACATAGAAGCCCTCGGCTTGAACACTGCAGTGATATCTCCCCACATTGGCTTTACATGCTGCGTAATAAGTATACCAGCACTCAAAGCCTCCTTCTCCTCGCGTCTCTCCTTGGTCTTCTCCCTATGCTTTTGATCGCTCATATAACAGGCCTAACACGTCGGTTACGAGTACTTCACTTCCTAGCGTACTTATATCCGAGGTTCCCCCATTTATTTTCCTTTCTTTCCTTTCTTTTCTCTCTCATCTTAGTATTCTTGTGCATAGTAGACTGTTATGTATGAATACGATATCATTTAGTTCTGCGTTGTACATAATACTAAGATCAACTTTACTACCATCTTTATACGTCTTCTAGCGCGTTCAACGCTTCAAGAAAGAACTATACCAGTGGATCACTTGGGAGCTTAAGAAGTTAATTTTTTTTTGCAGGGGTAAAGGACATATCTCTTTGAACTGTCCCCGCAGGCAGCGCGCTGTAGAAATGAAGTCGTTAGAACAAGCGCATCTGGAGCAAATAGTTCTATTTTTCATTAATACAGCTTGTACTATTAATGCTGCGAGATTTTTTTTTCAAATCAATGTAATGCCCTTAAAAGAGCCTGGCTTCATAGAAGGATTTGACGGAACAACAAGCCGGCCCGCTACTCACGTTATCGTCCTGCACTTGACTATCAATGGACGGGGATCGAGAACATCCTTATGATCACTACTAACTTAGCAAACCCTGACATTATTATCGGAAGGAAATGGATGGAACAAAGAGACGTCTGGCTGGACGTGAAATGTCGAAGGATTACCTAGCCAGAAGAACATTCTCTGCCGGAACAGGCTCAACTGGTGCAAGAGTTTACCATTAAGAAAGAACTTCTAATTAAGCTAGCAGTCAATGAATAGATCATCAGAAAGATGCCGACAAAAGAGATAAGGCTATTGAGAGAATGGAGACCCGTCTTCCTCAGGTCCGAATTCTGAAACGAAGGGACTCACCATTACCACGTTCAAGTCATCTTCCACCAAGGACCTATGACATGGACGGAAGGTCAAAACCGAATAAGATGGAGCGAGCACTGAAAAGGATTGGAAACCAGGCAGAGCAGTGATACACCCTCTTCTTCAAGTTGCCAACGCTATTATTTGTCTAAAAATGACCTACCGAAAATAGATATTGCAGCAATTGGCAAAACAGCTTTCAGACGGCTGTTTAATAAGAAGGAATCGGAATTTATGACGGCCTGCATAGACAATTTTGTTGATCTATTCTGAGAATGAATTAGAACATCAAGAACACGTTAGAGAAGCGGACTTCAAGCGGAACATTAAGAAGAGCGATTTCCACATTACCCGGGCGAAATAATTAGGATTCATGGTGAGTACGGATGGAATCGAAGTCGGCCCGAGGAAGATAGAAGCTATTGAACATCCGGAAGTCCCTTCGACAGTGAAAGGCATTCAATATTTTCTAGGATTCTGCAATTTCTCCAGAGAATCCATAAGGAATTTTAATCGGATCGCAAAGTTCCTTACTAGATTAACACACAAGAACAATCCCGTCACTTTCGATGAGAAATGCCACGGAACCTTTAAGGAACTCAAGAAACACCTTCTATCTGCCCCAGTGCTAATTCATTACCGTCCCGACGGATTGACATGATTAGAGAGCGATGCTTCTGACGGGGTTGTTGCCGCTGTCCTTTCTTAATTGTACGAGGGAGATAACCAATGGCACTGGTAGAATGCAACTATCCTCCTATTCACGATAAAGAGATGTTGGCTATCCTTCGGACACAACAAGAATGGAGAGCTGAGTTAGAGGGGCCACATGGAGACAATCGCTTCGATTCCTTCACCGATCACCGTGCATTAGAGTATTTTGTGATATGATAACGAAGGTTCTGAGTAGCCGCCTAGCCCGGGCTGAGTTTTTCTCTCGCTTTTACTTTATAGTCCGCTTTCGGCCCGGAAAAGCGAACATTATTGCGGATGTTCTTTCCAGAAATGAGGAGAATCCGGAAGCCAAGAAGGCCAACCGCACGCAGATCCTTTTACATGAAGAATGGCTAGATCCTCAAATTATCGAAGAGTTAACAGAGTGAGAGACTGGACTGGCCGCAATTCAGGTCACAGAACTACATATCACTACTGCGCACCCCGGGAGGAAGAGGACGGCAAAACTTGTTAAAGATAGATACTATTTGTCGGGAATGGATGAGGATATGGCCCGATATGTAAACAACTGTCGAATCCGCAAGAGAATTCACACCCCAAAAGACTTACCGCCTGGACTTTTAAATCCTTTGCCTATCCTAGACCGCCCTTGGCGACATGTTGCAATGGATTTCCGGCCATTTCCCAAAGACAAGCATGGATTTGATGCGGTTTGGGTAGTGATAGACCGAGTCAGCAATCGAGCTGTCTCAGTCCCTTGCCGTAAGACCACTACGACCAAAGACAGGGTAGGGATGTATGTAGAGCATGTCTACCGTTATAAAGGAGCCCCGGCAACCATAGTCTCGGACCGAGGACTGCAATTGATATCTGACTTTTGGGAAGTTATCTACAGCAAGACACCCCCAGACTGACGGTCCCGACGGTCAAACTGAAATCATGGACCAATATATTGGCACAACGTCTACGTCCCTATGTCAATCACTTCCCAAACAACTGGTCTGAATGGCTTCCAATTATCGACTTCGCTGGAGGGTTGGTAGAACATGAATCAATAGGGACATCGCCATTTATGGTTGAGTGAATACGGACCTCATGTTTCATTTGACTGGAAGGAGTTACCTGCCAACACCTCCCCAAAGGAAAGACTAAACCGTAAAGATGCGATGACAGTGACTGGTCGAATGGAAGAGATATGGAGGTTCGCCCACGACTCGATAGCTAGTTTAAAGCCCAGGAACGACAGAAGAAGCAAGCTGACAAACACCGGAGAGAGATCAACTTTGATGTTGGGGATATGGTTTGGATTACAATGAAGAACTGAAAAACTGACCGCCCTAGTAAAAATTCTCAGATGGCTGGGCCTCATCAGGTTTTAGAAAAAGTGGGGAACGCATTTAGGGCTGATCTGCCTGCCTCGATGAAAGTCCATCCAAGATAAGCTACGAAAGGTCATCAGTTCGGTGGAGAATATGAGTGGGAAGTCGAGAAGATCCTAAACGCTCGCGTCTTTAGGAATCAACAAGGTTAAATGGGTCGGAGAAGATGACGATCCCACATGATATCGAGCTAGAAATTTTATTGGTGCTCCACATAAACTTCGTGAATTTCATGACAACTACCCCAACCTTCCCTAGGCCCCTAACGCGCTTATCTCAATGGCTGAAGTGCTGGGAAGAGGAGCATGATGACGACGATTTACCACTGAATGCTGTCAGAATGTGTTGACCCTGTTCTGTATTGTTGTGTGACTTGGAAAGAGGTGGTGAAAACTCTTTACTACACCAGCCTCCCACCTAGTCCTAAATTGGCTAAAATGTACATAAAGTATCCTACAGAATCAATCTGACAAATGCGCCTATGGGCAGGTGCATCGCTTGAAGAGGGGTCGTCAGTTTCGAGTACTTCCCCATCTAGCCTATTTATATGCGGGGTTCCCCCTTTTCTTTCTTTCCTTTCTCATCTTAGTATTCTTGTGTATAGTAGACTAATATGTATGAATACAAATATCATTTAATGTTCTGCGTTGTCCAATCATATCACGAGATGAGTTCCAGCGGGTCTCTTGAGTTTTAACCAATTTATAGACCTTTTTGGCTGGGTCGTTATCTCTTAAGCTTGTTTCAATCGCTTGAATTTTCTCAAAGAGCTGCCGCTGACCGTTCCAAGTGATAGTATACTTGACAATATTATGGAGTTTGCCAATTGGTCCCTTCTGTGGCGGCGTTGGCAGGATCGGACTTGGAGTTCTGGTGCCCGTTTAGGTTTAATGCGAGTTGCCTGTTTGCGTTTAACATGAGTTGCTCTAGCCAGCAGTTAAAGGGACGTGGCAGGCCAGAGGGATCGAAGGACAATCAGCCGCGAAAGCGGAGGAAAACTAGCACTCAAGCTACTGGCATTCAAGCAGCGGACACGCAAAGCAAATAATTAAGGGCTAGAAAACGCGTTCAAGGGGTATCAGAGAGCATTTACAAGGTAGAGAGGTAATATACAACGTTGTATATAGCTTAGATGCGACATCATTACTATGCTTGAGCCTCACCACCATAGATATCTTCGTAAATATGTCCCGAATCGTTTAACTTTTTAACTTCCCCTGGGCCTTTGCGTTGGAAAACTATTATTCCAGGATTGTAAGAATAAGGAAACAGGGGTTGTACGAAGATCACCATCTCTTTATATAGCATACGAAACATCCCTATCTCCGCTCCCCGGTCCCCACCCGAATCTATTCCTCTTCTCGAATCTCGATCGGTTTTCTTATGACTTATCTCCCTACCGTTACTGCTTCGATGAGGAGGATAACCAACCTCGTAGTACCTGTAGGAATGTAATACATAGATAGTAGTCAAAGGCAGAGAGAATAATATGGAATTCGAATAGAGAGTACTATTATAAATATCAGCTAACTAATAATAGTAGACTACGTACATTTTAATATGGTAGAGATAGGAAATCTATTCTCGCATACGATACAAGTTTGGATCGATATTTATATTAGAAACTCGAGGTATCAAACAAATCAACTGTGTGAGTCGTTTCGAACCCCAGTTAGAATATTAACTACTGGTAGATTATACTTGTCACAATTGTTTGCCACAGTGGTGTGGAAATACTTTGCTAGAGAAGGATCGTTTAGATTTGAAACGTTATAAAACTGGATTGTTGTCTCTTCATCTCCGCTACACAAGTTTGCAGGGCATGCGGTCGGAATCGATGAGCCTGCCCACGGTAGTAGAATGCCGTCCCAACCGTATAGCTTGTCGGAAATTATCTGAGACACATCGCAAACCTAGAGTATGAAACTGCTTAATGATGCTGTGGAGAGAATTGCAAACAGGGCTCTTACTGGAATCGTAAATATGCCCTCCGAAGCTGTGCCTTCATTCAGCGGGTTTCCCGTTCCGTTCAAAATAGCATTCATCATACGAGACGTTTTCAGAGTCTTTGTGTAGTCATACCCCGCCGCATAATATGAAAGAACAGAAGAAGTGATTATGTCCTGTATGATATAAGTTATCGAATACCCGGCTGAATCAGCATAGCTTACCACCAATGTAATGTTTTGTAAAGGATATACACCAAGTGAGCTACTTCCTTTGGGGGCATAGATATAGCCATCTGAACCCTCTCCCGGTATCGATGGCCTGTTATCAAACCACTGGTAGATGAACCATTCCTGATTAAACGGAGTTAGTGAACCTTCTCTTCTTGAAATTAACGCACCCCGAAAATCAACACTGAACGCTTTAGAATTGTAACCCACCCGGCCGTTAACGCAAGCGCTGCCCTCGGCAGGACCATTACCAATATTTGAACTACAATTTATACCCCCGAGAATGAAAACTGGTTGTGATCTCCATAGCAAGTTGATTGCCGAGGCCGCAGCCATAGTAAAGTAGAAGTCCGTGAGGGCATTTGGATCCAGAACTGCTTGCTTTTCGTCAAGGAAGAATCCATGTTGGAGTACGGATCGAACGTCATTGCCGTTGCCATCAGCTTGCCCCTTCATCCATGTTGATTGTAGTGTTACGAGTCCAGCCGTTGCATTCTGAAACAAGCTTGCAAGGGCAGGACCAATATCCGGAGCTGCTGGCGGCTGCTTGCCCGAACTGGGAATATGTTAGAGCTATGGCAGCACATCTTTTATACTCCAAAGTACTTACAGAGTATTGGCTATATACACATCGACTGCCCAGATTACACTAAGCATGAAAGTAATAACTACTCCAATAGCCGATGCGGCAATCCCTGCCGGAAGCAAGAGCGTTGCTGCTGCGGCACCAAGCCCCAGTATATCTGCAGCAGTATAAAGAACTATATTCGAGCCGAAGAAAAAAGGGTGAGCAAATTTAATCTGAATTATAACTAAGTATCTGAAGGCCTACCTTCATTCCAATCCAGTGGTGATATATTTGGCTCAGTATGGTAGAATGTCGTGGACCAAGAATCTTTGGACAAAGCACCGAACGTCGAAGAGAGCGTAACGGCATCGTAGACACCCTGCAAATGACTTGCGAGATTCTGAACGGAGAGTAGGGTATAGTATGCCGTCTGCATTTGAGGGCCAGCCGAATCGATAATTTCGTTACCACATACTTCGATGACACAGTTGTCGCCCCTTGAGCCGTCATTCAAACACCTAAAGCCCGGATCCCCAAGAAAGGCGAGTCCAAGGGCTTCAGAAAAACTACTGCCCTGCGAGAAGCTACTAGAATGATTGTCCCACCAATCATCCAGCCACAAAGCAGTGTTGATATTATCCCAATACTCTGAAGATGGGTTATAGAATTCTTGAATAGCCCCACAGCGCTTCGATAACGTGCTACTGTCGCGGTGCTCAAGGCTAGACATCCCAACTGTAGCAAATTGGGTGATAGCAATGACAAAAAATAGCATTTTGAGTTTATCTTCTCTTCCGAGAGAATACGGAAGTATCCCGACAAAATAGTAACAGAAGAGAGAAGACCTAATCGGTTTGTCCTGTTGAGTTCTCGATTCTCGGAAGGAGTTTAATTTTCTAGATAATTAGGGAAAGCTCGTGATCTTTCCTCGGTTTATTTAAACTGTAGCCATATTTATGTTACAATAAAATGGCATCATAACAGGATCAGATTCGGAATCTGGATTGATGATTCCATAGCGGGCTGTGAGCCTTTTTTTTTTTTTTTAATCTTTAACGTATGCGAGCCAGAATGGATCGATTGTTAGATCTAATACCGTTAACTAATAATGATATTGCTTTCAATTGTAAGCCGTAGCAGGCATCCAAATAAGCACTAGGGATACCAGGGGCTAGCAGATACTTTCATTGAATGATCATAAAATGATTGCTGAGCGCTATATCTAGTACGTGTGAGGTCCCATTTTCACACCCATGTAACGGCGGGAGTACAAGTGGCACCCTCATTCGAAAATGAGTAGGCATTCGATGCCAATAAGCAATCTCTCTCGGCTGTTGGCCCATCTCAACATAGCCCGCTCGCGATCGATATCTTCGAATACAGGCCGCTTCGATTTTCTAGAAGATTCTGTACTCGTACAGCATCAAGCAGGTCTCTGGTTCCGGATCATTCATAGCTATAGCTAGTTAGGGTCGAGAAGGTCTTGAGAGATGTGAGAGTTATCATACTATCTAAAGTTGTGTAATTAATTTTAATGATATCAAACTCCTAGAAGCACGCAATTGGCAATTGGCCACTAAGGCCTAGCCATTCCTTATGCATAATTCCACCTCACAGAGAAAAACCATCACCACCAACTCCTAGAAAACACAGCTAGTTTATTGATACAGGTATATCCGAAAACCAACAGAATACCAAACTACTTATAGCTTTTATTCTACGGTCATTGTCGAAACCAGATCTTAATTTTGAATCGCCCATTAGCCGAGTCAATTGCTGCTAATCAGACTGATTATTTAATTATTGTCAGTCATGAGCTCGCACGGACCAATCTCAAAATTAGAATCCGCGAGAGACCTTTAAATTAAAAATCTTATATTTATTTCTTATTCTGGGGCATCTTAGACAGCATCTGGTTGGTTGACCAAATAGGGTAAAAGATGGTTAGTAATATCTAATCCTATTTCGTACTAGTTCTTGGTCTGTGCAGTGCTTTGATATCATAGCGTGTAATCCTACAGACCGAATTATCCATTTTTCTCTCAAACCAGTTGTTCTCCTAGCATTCTTCTTCAATGGGTTTCACGAATATTGCGATTTCAGGGTGGTGTTGAGGAGAAGCATTGTAAAAATGGTGGGTATTTGGTGTAGGAACTGACAACGATAGCGTGAGTAAGATCCTTGTCAGCCTCCGTTTTATCCCGGTCAAGACGATCCACGAGAGATCATTAACAATTCCGGTACGTTTCATGTGGATGGCCCCGATGCTGCGACCTCACACCTTAACAGACCCAACGAAAAAAAATCCAACGCACGGAAAAGCTATGTATTCAATACATGGGCTACACTACTACCGTGCGACATCACCGGCGCCACCAACACCCTAATTTTCATAGAACATGTTAATGATCTTGTTGCATCTCATAGAAAGTGGATGCTGGAGCAGGGTAAACTAACAATCAGTAACCGTTTGAAGTTCTTTTAAAACAAGATCCTACGGAGGTCCTAGTTCAAATATCTTATTACAAATACGGCACTATCTCATAAGCCCAATCGTTCGTTTACCTTTCCAAGATCCGATTCATTCCAACCTTGGAAGTCACCATCACATACAAGCTTATTCCATGAGTATGTAGTTGATACTATATATTACATGGCACGAACAAGCGACGAACAAATAGTAAGATACCTAGGCTATAGATACAACATACAGCTAGCTATAAAACTAATAAGCTCAATAGAACCGTAAAAATCGGTTCTACCTGTCATAATACTTCAGCGTTCAGGCCCCCAAGCTCCGCACTATCTGAACAGGTTGACTGCATACATATATTATTACTACTCTGAGCTTCGACTTGTCAGTGAAGAACCGTCGTATTTCCGTAGAAGCGGGGTAGGAAGCCCTCCTCTTTCTTTCCGATACTCTCACAGTTTAACATACCAACGCTGACATTTATCTTAGAAATCCATACTCCTTCCAGAGCTTGATCAAGTGATCATTACCTTGTACGTTATTGCTTGCCTGAAGTGGAGAACCCCTAACCGGGTTATTAGGTAATTTCATATATTCTATTCTTAACAGAATCATTGAGGAACACCTTACCACTCTAGGATCATCTCCCCAAGATCCAGATATCAGGGAAGCTGAAGTGGAGCTGACAAATTCGTCCGATGATAACGGCCTTTATGAAGAGCAGATTGATATCGTAGGGTTCACTACCCGTTTAGTATATATTTCTACTATTTTCTAGTATATACATTGATAACAACATAACTTTATCTCTAATCGTATCTAATTTCAGGCCTCCCTAGAACGAGAAGTTGGGAAGCCTCCGGAGATATTGACTCCTATAACGAATGCCACAGCCTCAGGAATAGCGAGTTTGAGGTTTAATGTATTCCTGAGTATCCCGGGGCTCACCCACAGGGGTATACTACAGTAATTCATTTAATACTCAGGAGGAAATGGTATTTGCCTTAACGGGTGTAAGTTATAAAAACTAACAATAGAATACCGTGACGAGTTAGTAGCTAATATAGTTTCAGTGACAGTATTGTCGAAAGAATGGTTTTATCCGACAAAGAAAATATACCGTTCCTATCTTGGAACAGATGTACACAAGCACAAATATTGCTCACTAATGGATCCCGATATTTATGACTCGGTGCGAAATTTCACTGATGTGGTAGAACAAACTCATTATAGATCCCATGCAACTGGGGTTTATTAAACGTCATTAAACATTACTAGGGGCAATTATAAAGTATGTGAAACTAACCATGTTATCAATTATTTGGAACTCCCACCAATCGATGCCATAGTTCTTGAACTGTTGATCAACACGATGTGGATCAATTTGAAATTCACCCATCAATTTAGCATCCGCCATAGCTATCAAACTGATAGCATGTAAGCTCGTTGCAATACAAATTTAGCTCGTGATGGTATTTAGCTAGTTAATCGGTTTTAATTGATTAATAGCCGATTTTTTTTTTTTTTAATATAGCAAAGAGCAAACGGAAGTGGGGGGCTGAAGAATCAGCTCTAATTTAATATACCGAAGAACCATCTAATAGGATTCTGCTCCAAGCAGATTCATCAGGTGTACGGCCCGGAAGCAGGACTCAAGGTCAAGGTCGAGTTTGAGGTTAAGGTCAACGGTCGAGATCATAATGATTAAGATCGTAAGTTTCATCAAATCTATTAGTAATCATAACTTACAGTTCAATTCTATGATAGATCTTCTCATGGTAGCGGATCAGGGCTCCAAAGGACAGGTTCTATTAATCCACAGAGTCAAAATATTGAGCTTCAAAGACAGCGAGCGAAGATAGAAAGCATTGAAGCCGAAACAAAGATCAAATAAGCCGAAGCTCATCGATTGGAATTGACTAATGAGAAGGCATTACTTTTCCGACAACAACTCGGCGACAATCAAGGCTAGGATTTAATCTTAAGTTGGTTTTTAGTCAACTGATAAGGCTTCTAATTAGTTTTGATATCATTGTAATGTTGTTATGAGCCATGGTTAACGGCCGGAGCGGGCGGCGGCCATCTACCGCCAGAAGGCGAGGTCATTCTTTACGGTCATTTGAGGGCAAAATTATCATACTATGATAGTTTATACAGTATGATCCGTTACACATTTGTCTCGCTCCCCATTTATACAAGGCCCAATCGCTGAGCATGATAGAATAGTACTGCATAATCACCCCCTTCTGATAGTGTTCCATTAATGTCGCCATCGTCCTTTTTTCCCCTTCCATTTTACAGAGCTTTTTCTTCAGTAAGCTAGGTATTCACAAATTCCTTTTTTTTGTGCCCAGCCAGGTTATTGGAAGCCTTACTCAATACTGTGATCCTTCATTGTTCGATAAAGGAAGAATCAAGCAGAAGCAAGTACTGTAAGTAACTAGAATAAACAGATGCATAAGTTAGGTACTAGTTACCGATAAAATTGAAATAGTTAGAAATAAGAAAAGATGTATAGCTATATAGAAAAATCCTAGGTAGTCTGTAGGGGCAATTTTTGGCTCTTAATTCTTGATACCATTGCTGTTGAGAAATCTGTAGTATCTCCTTTTCACCTGTCTCCCTGACTGAGGCCGTGCGACCGGTTCTGTCGAAGACGTTGAATGAGGTGGGTATCACTGTCGCCGTCAGTATCGCCAACGCAGCTGGTATTGCCGCTGGTGGAGTTCCTAAACCTATAGAAGGGCCTTCATGGGGCTCTTCTGGTGTCCTGTCTGCTAATTGAAATACTGTTATCTAAGGATACACGTATTTATTGATTTATATTGTTGCTTTTCCACGCACAAACTAGAGAGAAAAAAGGAGAACAGAACTACACATCATGGAAGATGACAAGAATCAAGAATAGCTAATATTATTTTCTTAAGTTTATCATCAAAATCGGTAGTAGAATCCAACAGATAGCTACTACTACTTCAATATGTCTCGAGTATTTGGGTGTGGAAAAGTATTGACAAGTATATTCTACGGGAGGTCGAGCTATCAAGTACTATTGAATATTGAATATTGATGACCTGCCGTTTTGATGGTGTGCCATACTTTACCGGCCTCATAAATTTGATCGATGACTTCCTTCAAAGCCGTTTTTGATCTGGTTTTATGGTGGCCCGTGTATTCACGTCTCTTCCCCCCTTTCCTTCTCTCGGTCTCTTTCTCATTTCTCATCATCCCTTCCCATCGTTATTGCCATCGGCAGCACCAGCTTCCTCGGTGGTATACGCCTTATTTCACCCTCCCACCTCCCTATTCACACTTTGCTTCTCATTACTTCTTTTTACAACTTAATAGTATCTTTAATCGAAGCTGCTTATCTAACACGTCCATATTTTGCTCCTCATTACGAACCGTCGTATCATCGTTAGACTTATCGACTCAAAGGCTTGCAGAACTGTGTTTTCTAGCTCCAAAAAGCTATACTTGCAGTTTTCTCGATTGTACCACTTCAGCTCCGCCTGGTAATACTCAATGTAGTTAAGCTCGCAATAAAATTTCGGATAGAAAATAACCTCATAGCCGGCTTCCTTAACAACAGTCTCTAGGAGAGAAACTTTACCCTTGAAGTCTTCTTAACTTTCGGGAACGTGAAGGGCGTAACAGCCCGCCCTGCTTCGCATTGATCAGAAATTCGAAATTAATACTGTTCTATGGGTTCCCGGAAAGCACGCTCTTCGAATTCCGATTTATCCTTGTTTTTCTGGCCACACTGCTTTTTCAGGCCCTCCCGCCACAGGCAACGCTTCTGTAGTACCCTCTTCATCGCCTTCGGTTTGCCTATCAGCTCTGGGGGAATAGGCTAAATGAAAGAGGTAACTATCATAGCTGTTCGCGCGTGTACTAGGCTTGGTAACTACATGTACATACAATACCTATCTTATATCTTTCAGTGTGATATTTTAGGTAGCATGCACCACCGCATGGCAGAAATTTCATCTTCTGAGGTCAAATCAATATAATGCTTCAGCTTTGTAATGACTATTAATAAGAATATTTAGCATACAAACCAGTAATGCCCTCATTTGATATAACCGTTTTCGGTAGCGACAGGATTTGTTAACATTAACTCAATATCATAAAGCGTTGTCCAATCAACCATATCAAGGCCCTAACAGGACTATGCCAAAGCACCACCAAGAGATTCCCATTGACTCCAGGAGGATCCATCCCACGCCATATGCCATGCTGCACTGTTGGTTCCGCGAGCAAAGATATCGAGTCGATTCGCACCCCAACTAACAGCAGCAATATCACTGTTAATAACACCATTGAGAGATTGCCATCCACTCCAGGAAGATCCATCCCACGCCGTGTGCCATGCTGCATTGTCGGTGCCACGAGCAAAGATATCGATTCGATTCGCACCCCAACTAACGGCAGTAATATCACCGTTAATAACACCACCAAGAGATTCCCATTGACTCCAGGAGGAACCATCCCACGACTTGTGCCATGCTGCATTGTCAGTGCCGCGAGCAAAGATATCGATTCGATTCGCACCCCAGCTAATGGCAGCAATATCACTGGTAATAACACCACCGAGAGATTGCCATTCACTCCAGGAGGATCCATCCCACGACTTGTGCCAAACCGCATTGTCGGTCCCGCGGCCAAAGATATCAATTCGATTTTGGCCCCAGCTTACCGCAGCGACATCACTGGTCAAGACACCACCCAGGTCCTCCCATCCAGACCATCCGCCCCCATACCAATAATTATGGTACACCGCGCTATCGGTTCCGAGACCAAAGACGTCAAGTCGATTCACTTCCTAGCTGACAACCGAAATATCGCTAACCATGATTTCACCTAAACCTACCCATCCTCCCCAGGATGATCCACTAGGCCACCAATCATAATAGACGCCACTGTCAAAACCGACCCCAAAAACATCAAGTGAATTTTGCTCCTGGGAAATAGCTGTTAGAGGACTGTTGAACAGCCCGCCAAGCGACTCCCACCCTCCCCAAGCAGTTCCGTCCCACCAGTTATGGTAGGCAATATTGGTGGCCCCAAGACCAAAGATATCAAGTCGATTCTCGCCCTAGGAAACAGCGATAATCGAGTCTGGCGCTGCATTGAAACCAAGGTGACCCTCTGTATGCGCACTAGCTGTAGCGCGTGTGCTCAGCCAATTGCCAACAGATACAGCCATGACTTGAATGTAAATTCTGCGGTGCTTCGATCTGTTAAGAGTTCCTTTTCAATGATATACAATTATCGCATAATCTGCTACTGCTCGTTAAGTTTGGATCTAATGCATGACCAGGAATCAGAATTAACAATATTACCGACCTTTATTTTGTTCGTAAGCGGCTTAGAGATATCATTTAAAGATATTAATCAGTTGGCTGCCCTTGCCGATGCCCATGTCATGTCAAAAAGACTCTTGAGGGTTTATATACCTTTAAGTTCCCTAGCAACTCACCTCCGAAATCGGGGAAGCGAATCACTATGTAGGAGATACAGTTGAACCTGACAATACATGACATACATTCATGATATTGTGATGACTGCAGCATGCACCAGAGAAATCGATTATTATTTTAACGTAGTGCAATGCGTTACTATCATATTATTATAGCATCTGGTGTAGCGCCTTATAGTTTGCTACCTCAACCTGAACCAAGGCTACCTAAGTAGCATTAGGCCACCGGCCTACATATAATATATCCAACCGCTGAGCACAAATGTTCAGTGACGTTGGTGTTTTGGCAGATCTAGTTATCCATGAACTAGTACATTGAAGCATGCATGGGGATGAGCATGATTATTGGTAAATCTAATGAAATTCAATTCGAGGCAAAGAGGAAGAAATTTATGGCGCCTTGTGATGACATTCTGACCTTTCTAGATGCCTTCATGCCTCTTAAATAATAGACTAACTATGTAGTATCTGACACATTTAGGCGAGATGTTTATTTCAAACAATCTTGGAAAATACCATCAACGTATCGCCGATCTTCACGGACGATGAAAATAATGAAAATAAAATTATGTGCCTTAGCGACCTATTAGGGTATTCAAAAAGTTTGTGTATCCGAGTTACACTTAGAAATCTGAGGTTGACGGGACCAGGCCCATTTGACGAGCCCATACACCTTAGCTGATATCGATTGCAGAAATATAACCCAAAATCATTAGATTCCGAATTATTCGCCAGTTCGGGTGCTAAATCTTGATGGCAACTTCCTCCCGCGATAAGGATTAACCCTTTTTTGTATTAGTGTACGGATGAATCTGCTGTCCTTAGCCTACCGGATTTATTGGTTCATCAAGCAGAATGACACACAAGCCAGAACCGACCAGCTTGTTCATCAACTCAACTTTGTTTTCACGGTGCTGCCAAATTAAATATATCCTTTCCCTTTACAGAAGGAACTTGCTAGTAGAAGTCCCCAAAATATGAAACTTCGATTAGGGACTCGAAATTTAGTGATTAGCCCATATTATAGTGTTTTTAATTCGTAGCCGAAGTTATTACAACGTCAGATTGTTGTTGTGGTAAGCACTCGCGTTGAAGGTGGTGTCTGGCCGGCACCATGGGCGATATATAACGCTCGAGATGGTCTTTGAGTACCTAACATACGCGCGTCGATACAGTCTTACATGGAACTTTTACAAACATTATTAATGTTAGCAAATATGTCAAAGTACATACATCGTTGTTGTTGTTGTTGTTGTTGTATTATTTTACGTCTTTAAGCGGCCGAAAGGCTGCATAGGACGGTATTACTAGAG